>VHZZ01002788.1:10510-26041 GCA_009801015.1 Silene noctiflora | reverse complement strand
CTTAAATACTACTAACATAAATAATACACTATAAAATTTATATTTTACGAAAATAATATTTAAAATCATAATTGTATTAATTAATTTATCGAAATTGTTTAAAATACGAAATTGATTATTTACGGGTGTTACATAGATGAGGAGAGTGGCTATTCTTTTGTAGATGCATCTTATTACTTGTTTATGTGCTTAATGATGGATGTATCGCCGTTTTGGCAAGCCCCACCATGCCTTGCAAGAAGGCATTTTACCTCATGGATGTCTTATTATGCGTTGAAGGGCCAGAGCGGGACCCGCTAATTATCTCATGTCGGATATGTATTAGGTAGTTTAAATAAAGGTCATAGTTCTAGTCACCCCTTTGCTCGGAACGAGTAAAGGTACGGTTTGGGGATATTTGATGCGGTTCAAAATAGCGCACTTCTAACCCCATTTCGTATCCCATTTTTCATGCTTTTATAGACTTTCATAGTCAATTTCCTTGTCAAAATGCTTCCTATTTGATCTTGATCGTTTTGTAGGAAAGAAGCTAGAAACGACGTTCTTCCCGTCTTTTGTGAGCACTTTGACGACTTTAGAGGGTAAGCATGAAGAGGAGGTAAGAGCGGAGACCCGAGAATGTTAGGCACAGGGCTTGGAAGGAAGTAGTAAAAGCCCTAAGGAGTATTGGAGCCATTCGAGGCCAAAAGAAAAGGACTGACCCCTATCTCGCCCGAGATAGCTTCATCTCGCTTGAGATGAAGAGATTTCTCCAGCAACTCGCCCGAGACGAATTCATCTCTCAAGAGATGAGACCCAGAGGCATCCATTTCGCTCCTAACTTGCACGAGTTCTTCTAGTCGGAGGAAGGCACTAATCCACCGCGACATTTCTCCACTTATCCCCATTTTAGCCTTCCTAAACCTAATTTTGTACTTACTATATATACCTTATTTGTAATAATTTGGAGATTATCCCTCATTTGAGAGGAATATGCATCCTTAGATTAGGTCAAGTTCTTAGATTAGAATGCTATCTTAGATTAGGAGTAGATTAGTCTTTAATCTTTCTACAAAGCACTTCAATCCTTCAACAATTGTTCCTTACATTTCGATAGTTTACATTTGTATCTCTTGGGTATGTATTTGTAGACTAAGTGATAAGTTATCATCTTTATTAAAGGTATCTTCTTTATTTATGTTCATGTCTACTTTCCAAGTTGGTACATCTCTTATCTTTCATTTATCCTTTGTTATTTACTTTACTTATTCATCATGCTTAATCTTGTTATAATGGATGATAACATTATCGACATGCTAATTATGATGTGCAGTGAGTAATTTTGTTGCTAGGGTTAGTGGGGGAATAGGGAAACAACCATGGGTTTAGATCTTTTCTTAATGAGTTCATATGAATGATTAAATGTTGTTTCAACTTATGCATATGATATGTTTGATGAAATGCTTGATTGACAACCAAGCATGATTCTCTATCTTTTCAACAAGACTTGTAAGAAATAAATCAACTTAAGGATTGTTTGTAACACACCCCGTTCTTACCCGGCCAAGTTAATTTTTATATTATGTTTCATTATGGTTTCTGTGGTATTCACTACCTCGGGTAACCGAGATGGTAGCACACTCATATCTAAAGATACACCTTGATAAGGTACCTTGGGGTGTGGTGGTGTTGCAAAGTGGTATCAGAGCGACGATTTTGGAACCTAAAACCAATGAACCAATGAACTTAGGGTGTCTAAATAAAATGAACCCTGGTAGGAGTTGTTTAGGGCTACTGCAAGGGTTAAGGAGACGTCCTAAAGTCGCATTTGTAGCTTTTAACGGGTCAATATGGGGTGTCAAGGGTCGTTGTATGCCTAAATGTTTTTTTCTTATATGTTTCATATGGATTGTGGGATGTTATGTGTTTGAGATGTATGGAGATATGTGAAGCCTATGGATATGAGTTGCGTTATGGAATATTGGATAAAGTGATTATATGAAGTTAGTAACATGTTAAGACAATTTGTATGATTTATGTTTCATTTAAGCATTGGGGTAGTTCGTATATAGTATTACTTGACCGAGTGAGGGGGACTCGGCTGAGTAAAGGTCACTCAACCAAGCCCCTGGCACTCGACCGAGTGGATAAATTAGTGTTTTGGTACAGAATCCCTATAAGTTTTCGACTCGACCGAGTGGGGGTACTCGACTGAGTGTGTTTTGTGGGTATTTCTGGTAAGTTTCTGGATCTGTTGAACTCGACCGAGTACATATGTGACTCGACCGAGATTTTTGTACTCGACCGAGTGTCTTTAGGCACTCGACCAAATGTCTTTTCAGCAAGGATATATGTTTGTTTTAAGCCGTGGGCTAAGTGCTTACGATTGTTCCTCTTAAATAGCTAAAAATGCCTCCCAAAAGATCCGTCGCATACTTGAGAGCTTCAGAGATGAGCATTGATGAGATAGCTCGCATGTTGAACAACATGAGGCTCTTACCGAGGCTCTTAATAATATAGGGAAAGCTAAGGAGGCGGTAGTGGATTCCACAAAGATAAGCATCTCCATCTCTCGTTTCAACCCTACAACCTACGACGGCATGGGGGCCCCGAACCTGTTCGATAACTAGAATAGGGAGATGGAGAGTGTGCTGGCGGTGGTCAACTGTCCCGAGGAGTTTAAGGTGGAACAAGCCGCATTCTACCTAAGGGACGAGGCTGGAGTTTGGTGGAACAGGGAGAGGGAGACGACTATGGATTTTTATAGGAGCCAGGGGGAACCTACTATTCCCTAGAATGAATTCAAGAAGGCTATGAGGTAAAAATTCGTTCCTGATCATGTCCGAAAGAAGATGAGGGCGGAGTTTGAGTCTTTCTATGAAACCGAGGGTATGACCGTGGCGGAATACTACCGCAAATTCAATGAGTTGGCTCGTTATGTAGACGACATGGAGATAAATCAGCTGAGCTTGACCATCCGTTTTTGAGAGGGGGCTGTCAATGAAGATTCTCAGGGACCGAGTCAGAGTATGGCTAGCAATACACCAGCAGATTCATGGCTCATGCTAAGATTATGGGTTTTGGGGAGTATGAGTGTGTAAGGGATAAGGTTCTTGTACCATCAAGAGAGTCAGTGTCATGTGGATGTTTGTATATGGGGGTGTCTATAGTTGTTGGACAAGTCAACATTCTAGTTGATTTGTTTGAGTTTCCTATGGATGGATTTGAGGTCATAGTCATGATGGATTGGTTGAGGAGGTATAGTGCTACCATAGATTGACCCTAGAAGAAGTTCACATTAAAAGGGCTTAAGAGGGTTAGTGTGTCTTACCATGGGTTTGTGGTCAAACCCAAAGTCAAGATTATTGCAGCTATGTCATTGAAGTCATAACTGAGGAAGGGCTACCCTATGATTCTATGCCACGTGAAAGACACCAGGACGAAGGATCCATCAGCAGTTGAGGTACCGATAGTAGGTGAGTTCAGGGATGTTTTTCCAGATAAGATACCAGGGTTACCACCGCAGAGAGATATCGACTTCAGTGTAAAGTTGAAGCCGGGGATGAAACCTATCTCTAAGGCCCCGTACCGTATGGGTCCTAAGGAGCTGTCAAAGTTAAAGACGTAGTTAGATGAGTTGCTAGAGAAGGGATACATTAGACCTAGTGTGTCGACTTGGGGTGCTCTGGTTCTGTTTGTGAAGAAGAAGGATGGCTGCTTAAGGTCGTGTATCGACTATAGGGAGTTGAACCATGTGACGGTGAAGAACATGTATCCTTTACCGAGGATTGATGACCTTTTTTACCAGCTGAGTGGGGCTGGAGTGTTTTCAATGATGGATCTGAGGTCGGGATACCATCAGCTGAGGATCCAGGATGAGGACATACCGAAGATAGCTTTTCGATTGAGGTATGGTCACTATGAGTATGTGGTAATGCCATTCAGGTTGATTAACGCACCAGCAGTTTTCATGGATTTGAGGAACTGGGTTTTCAGTCAGTTCTTAGATCGGTTTGTAGTGGTCTTCATTGATGACATCCTAGTCTATTCCAAGACTAGGGGAGCACAGAGAGCATTTGAGATTGGTATTGCAAACCTTGCGTGATAATCAGTTGTATGCTAAGTTGTCCAAATATGAGTTTTGGCTGGAGAATGTGGCTTTTCTATGTCATGTAATTTTTAAGGATGGGGTAGCTGTGGATCCTACCAAGATTGAGGCTGTGTCTAAATAGGAAGCACCGAAGAATTTGGCCGAGGTTCGAAGTTTCTTGTGTCTAGCCGAGTACTACAAGAGGTTTGTGAAGGATTTCTCGAAGATAGCTAGGCCTATGACAACGTTGATGAGGACGGAGAACAAATTTTGCTGGGATGAGATTTGTGAGACGGCGTTCCAAACCTTAATGGAGCATTTGACTATAGCTCCTATCTTAGCCTTGTCATAGTGAAGTAAAAACTTTGAGGTTTACACGAATGTTTCAAAGAATGGGATAGGTTGTGTGCTGATGTAGTATGGGAAGGTAATCGCTTCTGCTACGAGAAAGCTAAAGACTTATGAGGAGAACTACCCTACTCACGACTAGGAGCTGGGTGCTGTGGTCTTTGACTTGAAGATTTGGAGACATTATCTTTACGGGGCAACCTTTAAGGTGTTTTGAGATCACAAAAGCTTGAAGTACATCTACACCCAAAATGAGCTGAATATGCGTTACAGAAGATGGATGGAGCTGATTGGTGATTATGATATGGAGATTATCTATCATGAGGGGAAGCCCAATGTTGTTGTTGATGCGTTGAGTAGGAAGAGTGTGAATTCTTTATGTACGACTATGTCTCTTATGCGACTTAAGGATGAGGTGAATGGGATGGGGATCCATAAGATTCGATAGGGAGATTCTCTTGGGGACTTGACAGTGGAACCTTAACTTTATGACGAGATCAAGAGTAAGCAAGCTGATGATCCTAAGATCCGGGAGTGGAGAGATGGAGTGGAAAAGGGAACTGTTTCGAGGTTTTCACTTCATGCTGATGGGAGTCTTCAGTTTGATGGGAGATGTTGCGTACCTAATGATTTTGAACTGAGGAAGATGATCATGACTGAGGCTCATTGCACTCCTTATTCAGTGCATCCAGATGGTGACAAACTTTACAAGGATCTTAAGAAGACTTTTTGGTGTCATGGGCTGAAAAGGGGGACAGCTGAGTTTGTGGCTTGGTGTTTAACTTGTTAATGGGTCAAAGGGGAGCAGCGAAGACTGCAGGGTATGATTCAGTCTCCTGAGGTACCTGAGTGGAACTGGGAATCTATCTCTATGGATTTCACTGTAGGTTCGGTGAGGCCTCAGCAGGGTAACAACATGATTTGGGTGATTGTGGATAGACTGACAATGTCGGATCATTTCATTCCAATGAAAGATACTTAGAGCAACCTGCAGCTAGCTAATGAGCATAAAAAGAATGTGGTCTGATTACATGGTTTACCAAATAGACATTGTATCGGACCGAGTTGCGCGGTCTATATCTAAGTTTTAGCAAGAGTTGCAGGAATTGATGGGTACTACTCTGAAGATAAGTACAACTTTTCATCCTGCGATGGATGGGGAGACTGAGAGGAACATCAAGACCTTGGAGGATATGTTGTGGGCTTATGTCATGGAGTTTGGTGGCAGTTCGGAGGATAGACTAGATTTGATTGACTTTTCTTATAACAACAGTTTCCACACCAGCATTGGCATGATACTATTCGAGGCTTTATATGGGAGGAGATGTAAGAGTCTGATATGTTGAGATAATAGTGCCAAGGCTGTGTTTTAGGACCACAAATGGTGCAGGATATGATTGAGCAGATACGGTTGATACACCAAAAGATGAAATGAGTTCAAGATTGGCAAAAGAGCTATGCCAACATGCATCGCAGGGACATGGAGTTTCAGGTGGGTGATAAGGTTCTTTTGAAAGTGTCACCTATGTGTGGTGTGATACGTTTTGGCAAGAGGGGTAAGTTGAGCTAGAATTTTATAGGCCTGTATGAGATCTTGGATCGGATTGGTGAGGTAGCTACTTATCATTTGGCGTTGCCACCAGCCTTGAACCGTGTGCACAATGTTTTTCATGTGTCTCAACTCCGGAAGTATGTGAGTGACTCTTCTCACGTGCTAGAGGTTGATACCATAGAGTTGGATGAGTCTTTGACAAATATAGAGGTACCAAAGGAAGTCTTGGACCGTAAGGTGCGCATTACCAGGAATGGTGAGATAGTGTTGCTGAAAGTTTTATGGACCAATCATAATGTCGAGGACGCAACTTGGGAAGCATAGGAGGCAATGAAAGAGCAGTATACACATCTTTTTTATCAGGTATGGTTGGTTACAGGGACATAACCTTGTTCTTTTTAGAGGGGTAGGAGTATGATCGCATGTGTTTTGGGGCAATTTTGAGTCAGTTTCATGTGTGTTTCGGGTTAGCTGATCACGGTTTTGGCATGGTTCGGTTATGGTTTGAGTATGTTTTGTTTTTGGTCAGCTTTAGTGTTGTTTTATCACGTATGGGTTGGAACTTCGGGGACGAAGTTCGTTTTAAGGAGATAAGACTGTATTACATCAGATTTGTGACTTTAGGCTACTCGGCGAGTGGGGGTACTCGACCGAGTAGCTGGTATGAGTAGTCTTTCAGTGCTCTATTTGTTGTGAACTCTGAGTGTGTTAGCATTCGGTCGAGTGAGGCGTACTCGATTCAGTGGCTCGTACTCCACCGAGTGTCCGGTTCGTTACGGTTTTTTTCGCGGATTGATATAAATAGAATGGGAAGCAGTGTTAATCGCCTTTTTATTTTAAAACACATCTTAAAAAACTTAATCTCGTATTCTAAAGTACGTACACTGCTTCTTCTCTATTATTATCAATCCGTGGCACTTAATTTATCGTTTCCAAGGATTTTCAAACCTTTGTGTTTCTAATCATCCGGGTAAGTTGTTAGTACGGTCTTTTAAGGTCTTGGTATTAGATTGTAAGAACCCCTAATTTAAGTAATTTAGGGGTTTTGGTTTAATTATTCGCTGTGTTGATTGCTTAATTGTTTTCTAGGAGGAGAATTCGTAAAAGAAGCCTTCTATATCTGTGCTGTGATGATCATATTCATTTTTCAGGTAGGGTTTCCCTTCTGAGTTGATTATAGAATAATATGTAGTAAAATGTGACTATGATAATGTATGATGCTGATATAGATGTTTATGTTGGAGTTGGTGTTGGTATTGTGAGCCATTGCGAGAGATGGTCTCACCCCCATTGTTCGCCTCTTGTGTTTCTCGACGCAAAGGGGATGTGCACATTAATGGACTTGGGTTCGCTCATGCGTTGAACGGGGCTTAGGTTGTACGGCTGCGGTCCCCACTGGAGGTGAGCGTTACTTGTTGCGATATGTAATCTGATAGGGCTACACCACCCGGGGTGTAGTCTGTTACTGGTTACAATTGGAGTATGGAGATTGGTTAACGTTTCTATGGTTGTTTATGTTTATTATTGTATCATATTGTTCTATGGTTGGCTTATTCCAAATAAGTTTTCAAAACTGTGGTGATCCATTCGGGGATGGAGAGTAGTTGGCTTAGCAAGTGATGATGGTTATCATTGTTGATGTTGCAGCGGGGATAGGTAGGGCTGAGTCATCACCAGTCTTCCTATAGTTTAGCTTCGTTTTTTTATGTCTTTACGTTCTTATCACAGTTTTGGGATTAGGCTTTGTATTGGTATTTTTGGAGTTTTATAACTATTTAAATAATTTAATCTTTTTATTATGTTTCATTATGGTTTATGTGATGTTCACTTCCTCGAGTAACCGATATGGTAGCACTCTCATATCTGAAGGTAGTCCTTGATAAGGTACCTTGGGGTGTGAGCGTGTTACATTAGTCGACATTACATTCAACTTATGTGTTTACTTGTGTTATAATTGGTGTTTATGTGTTTAAAGATGAAAACTTTACATATTTTGACATATTTCTTATTGGGTTCACAATTGAATATGTTCATCTTATGTCGTTGATGAAATTTGGTAATGTGCTCAATGTTTTATCGCATGAATGTTCTAAGTGAATGGATTATGTTGGTTACATGCATGACATTGCCAAAATACAACATCTTATACATGTTTAATGTTTGTGCTCATATACTTCATGAAATTGTTGATATGAAAACTATTGGCTTGGGAATATTTGGGCTAAGTTGATGTTTGAGTGCATAAACTACTACTTTTCCATTTCATGTATATTATCCGTCTCAAGTTTACATGCGAAATACATAGTCAAATTCATGTTTGTGGTCGATTGGTGTTGAAAACCGTGTATAGTGGTCTCCAGCTGGTAGACCGGCCACTAGTGGCCTTTCCGGTTGGGAGGTCCCTGTAACTCATTATAATTTTTGGTTGAATCGTGATGTAGGTGTCGTCCCAGACGGTGGGCCGGCCGCCGGTCACTTGGCCGGCTGAGAAGACTCTGATTGTAATATGTCAATTTCATGATTGGGTGTTCTCCCACGCGGAGGACCGGCCGTCGGTGCCCTGCCTAGCTGGGAGGTTTCTGATGTGATTTGTAATTTATTGTTTGTTCTAAGGTGACTAGTCGGCGGGCTGGCAGCCAGTGGCACTGCCGGCTGGGAGACGTCTGATCCTCTTTTATGTGTTGTTGGTTGTGGCTTGAGAACTTTGTCCAAAATCGAACTAAAGAGTGTCGAAAACTGAATACAACTAGACTTCTAACCTAAGGATTAACTGATGATAAAACTGATCTCTTGATAATCGATTCGTTGATTGATTCCTCTAAAACAGTCGAAGAGCCTCACGTTATATAGTAATAATAACGTAAAACTTTCTAAAACCTAATTACATATGGGCTTTAATCACGTCTTAAATTTCTCGTCAGATGCTAGGGTGGTCGATCGACCAGGTGGAGCGGTCGACCGACCAACAGTCGGGCTTCAGAAGGCTTCAGACTTTGAAATAAATCTACTGCTACAGCTCATGTGGTCGACCGACCACGGTATATGGTCTACCGACTGCATGCTCTTCTRCATTCTTCTGTTTCCACTTTCTGACAGTCTATAGACCAAGYAAGTCAGTCTATAGACYRCTGTARCTGGTAAATCACCTCTGAAATCCTCGTAATTCCATCTTTCAGGCTCGAAATGCGCGCCAAGTTTGTTCCTCGAGCATTCTCCTTATGTCTCAAAACTATDCTAAACACTCCGGTACAGATTTGGTCCATTTTCCGTTGATTTCTTCACATTTCTGCAAAATTGCACAAAAGGGAAGAAATACGCGAAACAAAGGAAATAGTAGCATAAACTACTCAAATGAACTCAGAAATGCGTGTAAAATGAGGTGCAAAACATCATATAATAGACACGCATCAAATTTTGCTTGGTGCCCGGCCGGTGCCACTGCCGGCTGGGAAGCTCTTGTTTCCCTTTTTCATATCTGTCGTATCCAGTTAATAAGTGACGAGTTTATGGTTTGTTTGCACTACAATCACATGATATGTTGTAGATTAACCAAGTATGAGTTATATCATCTTCATTTTCATCTATTTCTTGTGTGTCAAGTGTGAATTACTTACATTGATCGATTATTTGCCCCGAGTAGTTCTTGCATGGAAATGTCATTGTGCAATGTGTACTTACTTGACTTTTTTACACCTTTCTCGTGCCGTTATGCCGATATTTGGTTAACTCTTCTTCTCTCCGCCTCTTTCTTGCCGAACTGCCGAATATGGGGTACTCGACTTCCGTTCTGTCGATCGAGTCTTTGTTGCGTGGAGTTCTGTCGCATGTCGAATCGGGAAACGTATATCTCGAGAATTTTGCTAGGTTTAGACTAGGATCGGATATGTATTATCGTCGTTCTTCCTGGAAGAAACGAGTCTAGAGCAATAAAGGTCATGTATTCATTGGGTTTTGCATATGTCACTTGTCATGTGGTGAATTACTTGTAATTGTTAGCGTGTTTGATGTCAGTTCTTAATGCCTTTCCATATATTCATCGGTGTGTATGTCCCATATGTTTTCGTGCTTTTATTTAAGTTACTCTTTCTCCTTCTCTATTTGATATGATTTGTTTACGTTTATAATTACGTTCATTTTGATGTAATGTGGCTGGGAGAACCTTGAGTTACTCCCCACTGACTATGGCGTTCATGTATACATGAATGATTGGTAAAAGTTGGTGTTCAATGAGACTGAGACTCGTGTGAGATAGCAAGCATCGACATTTGACTTTTACATTTCGTAGCTTAGACTCACCCTTTTGAAACATGTTATTCGTGAGATATCTTTTCCCCATTTCTTCTACTTTGGATTGTAAAACCTAAGTTTACTCTTTTACACTCGTTTAATTATGTTTAGTGGTACTCGTGTCAAACTTTAAAAATCCCGCATTTTCCGCTGCAATTTACTAGCTAAGTTTATGTTATACGGCGGGGTGTCACAGATCCAGTGGCTAATCGTTATCCTACATAAACTTTGGGATATTTAGTTATGCTTAGAGTTTTACTTTACCTCAATATGTTTTCTTAAAGTCGTTTTATGAGCTGAAACATTCTGGATACCGTTTCCTGTCAGCTTTTATAAATAAAAGTTGTAGCCAAGAGTTACAGGAAACCATGAAAATTGGTCTTGCGTCATTTCGATTTTTATGTATTTAATTATGAATTTTTAAGTATTGTTGTTCAGTTTTACAAACTGTTTTAGGACTCCGTCTCATTAAGGCCTACATAATATATTTTTACTAAAGTATTTCAAGTCATTTTTTAAGGTATCTCCGGGCAAAGATGTATACCTATTTATCATCATTAAACCCCGGCCACAAATGTTGAGCCATGTTAGTCACAAAACCTCCAATCGCAATCTCCTTGTTCTTCGCCGTTCCCCTAGCTAGTGCTCGAAACCGAATAAGCATCTCAAGTGCGGGGTTGAAGTTGTAATTAGGCAACCCTTGGAAATTTAAATAAGACTCGAGAAAGGTCATGTCAAGTTGGCTAGGACCCCCCTTGCGTCGCTCCGACCAATGATAGTCCCCGCAATAAATCGATGCCACACTCTAATAATCGGATGATGAATATAGAAAGCACAATACCTCCTAAAATTAACCAATTCTAACCCGGCAATTTCTCTCCACAAATGTGACTCTGTGAAACCCATGGGCTTCTCAAGGCCGGTCTCGGGAATTGCAAGTCGAAAAATCGCACCGAAACTAGCTAGGCTGATCCAATGAGTTTCATTATTACACAATCGAAACTCTAAGCACACCCCATGTCTTTGATAAACTTTGAGACATAATAAGAACTCCAATTTTAGGCTTAAATAAGTCACTATACATGTTAAACATCGTCTCAAGACCCATTCCTCTAAAGAAAGACTCGGTTTGACCATCTATACCGAGTCTATCCAAAATCCGATGACAAAGAAAACGAGAAGGCACAATTTCCATACCTAGTAGCTTGACAAATCGTATCCAATGCTCGTCTTTTACAAAGAAAACTTCTGGGAAGCTCTCAAGTTGCTCCACCTCAGGCACTAGCTTCTCTTCTCGCCTTTGAGACTCGGTGGTGCTTTGGATCTACTCTCTTTTCTCCTCTTTGTTCCCTTGGAAGTATTAGCCTTGTCTTTGCCTTTCAAATTCACTATTGTTGTCTTAAGAACACCAAAAATTACTACCCAAAAGATGCTTCAAATCTTCACAAATAAGAGCTAATCAACCTTGAAAATGCCTGAAAAGCACACTAGAAGCAATCAATTGAAACTAGAAGGCAATAATCAAACCCAAATTGCACTTTTTAGCTCACGAAATTTGGAAACCCTGGGATTCTATATGTAACACCCGCTATTTAAGAGATTGTTATTAGTTATTACGAGGCGACACATAATTTTAAAATTTCTTGAAAGTTATGTTTTTTGAAACCCATTATACTTTGGCCTGAAAACCCGTCTTATTTATATACTTGGCTCGAAAAAATATTTAATTTTTTCCCGATGACTTTTTATTTAAATTTAAGTCGAAAATATTTAATATTGTTGTAGGGGCATTTTAATACTTCGTCGAAAATTGTATTAAACATTTCCGAGGCATATCTTTACGTAAGTGATTTTATCTAAAGCTTGAAATGACATAAATTTGTATTTCCGATTTAAATACTTATTTATTTTCTAAGGCTCATTGACGACGTTAATTATTTATTGATTTTGGTTAAAACATTAGACGAATTTAGTTTTAAGACATATTTCTAGTGCGATTTTATAATTACCGACTTTTATTAAAATGACACATTTTTATAAGTAAATGGGAAATTTGAATTTATGGTCTAATACCATTTGGAGCGTGTGTTTTTGTTGTTAAACAAGTGGCTTAATAAACATTTTTACTCTTTATTTGTTAGTCCTTATGATAATTGTCATTATCTACTTTCTAACCTTTTCATTAATTAATATGAGAAGATGGTTTGGTTGACTAAACAACCTATTTTGCCGGCTATTGTGTGTGCAACAAGAAGATTTTATGCTTTTAATTTCTCATTTCACTCGTTTAACCTAACCACATTCATTCTCTCATCATTCATAAGAAAATAAGAGAAACAAAACACCTAAACACCTACTAAGAGTGTCGTGTAAACTCTCCTCCATCACCATCATTCCTTCATCGTTTTCGCTCTGAAATCTTCGTTACTAGTCTCATTCTCAGGGTAATTCTATTACTCTTGTAGTTTTATTATTAGATTGTCATAATCAATGATTCATACGTTAATTCATATGAGTTTATCTTTGTTTTTTTAAGCTACCAAGAGGATTCCGACGCCGACGAATATTTCATAGACTCGAAGCTTGGCGAATAAGGTAACATCAACGTTACTCGGTATTGCATGATTTATTGTATGTAGTAGGAATTATTTTTATGGTGTTCTGAATTGTTGTGCTGGCTGAGATTCACTAATACGGTGGTCTCGAAATTTTTAATCAATGCTTTTGATATTAGAGTTTGAAATATTCGTTTTTATATTTTAAAGTTATATAAAATATTTTTATGGAAAGAATAATTGATTTTAAGATATCATGAATTTTCATGATAATTATTTTGGAGCTATAGCATTTATTTCGGAGTTTATAGTGTTGATACGGTTTTTGCGATTATAGTGATGCTGAACTGTCTTAATTAGATTCCAAATACTAATTCAAATGATTAATTCACAAAAATTTAGTATGTGGTAGTGACATGGAGTACTAAGTTGTGTGTAAAGATTTAGGTCATGAAACCTTCATTTCGATTTTATAAGTAATTTAGAAGTTGTGGCAAAACCGTTCGTTAATTCTGTTGAATCTGACAGTCTATTTGTAAAACTTATATAGCCTGTTTTTATTTCAAATCAGAAAAAATGTTGAAAATTGACTCATGTTATTTTCAAGCCTAGAGTTTCACAAAATATTTCATAAATTTCCGATGTACGGTTTGCTCATAATAAATTATTTGTTAACAACTCGTCTGTAAACTGCAATTGCTCAAATATTATTTCGTAAAGTGACTTTCCCTTGTGATCCTGTAACACCTGCAATTTTAGTTTATGGTCTTAGAGGATTTTAATATTCTAATTAAAGCTAATTATATTTTAAGAACTTATTTTGGTAAAAATATAATTTTTAGAGGTACAATATTTATAAATATGATAATAATTTTCGTCTTAAGTGTATAGCAGCATTAGACGTATTTCTTACAAAACCGACTCAAAATAAGTTACTTTGGCCCTAAGCATACTAACGGGCCTATTCACTACCATTTTCCACTACGCTAACCCTTATCCTTGATCTTCCTCATTCACAAAAAATCTGAAAACACAATTTCTTCATCACCATTAAATCCTATCTTTTCTTCCAAGCTTAGAAACTTCATATCTTCTCATTTCTCCACAAACTGCCTCGTTCTTGCGCCATTCTCCCTCTTTTCTCGTTCTCCATCTCTCTAAGTAAGAAAGGCACTATTTTTATCTTCTCTACCCCATTTTTAAAATTCTAGGGTTCCCTAAGATGTTGAATTCTTCAACTAATCTTTCAATTTTGTGTTTATGATGCAATTTGGACAACCCGGAAGAGGATTCCTTTGAGATGGACGACACACTTGAATATTGAAGAGCTATAAAGTAACGACGATAGGTTACTTGTAATACATCGGATTTCTGACCTTAGGCTACTCGACTGAGTAGCTAGTATGAGTAGCCCGTCAGTGCTGTGTTTGTTGTGAACTCGGGCGAGTGTCCTAGCACTCGGTCGAGTGAGGCGTACTCGATCGAGTGTCCTACACTCGGTCGAGTGTGGCTTACTAGGTTGAGTAGCTCGTACTTGACCGAGTGTCCGGTTCGTTACAGTTTTTTCCGCGGATTGATATAAATAGAATGGGAAGCAGTGTTAATCGCCTTTTTATTTTAAAACACATATTAAAAAATTTAATCTCGTATTCTAAACCATGTACACTGCTTCTTCTCTATTACTATCAATCTGAGGCGCTTAGTTTATCGTTTCCAAGGGTTTTCACACATTTGGATTTCTAATCATCCGAGTAAGTTGTTAGTATTGTCTTTTAAGGTCTTGGTATTAGAGTTTTGGAACCCTAATTTGAGTAATTTTGGTGGTTTTTGGGGTAGAATTACTTTATTCGTTGTGTTGATTGCTTAATTGTGTTTTAGGCGGAGAATTCGTAGAAGAAGCCTTCTAGATTTGTGCTGTGGTGATCGGATTTGCTTGTCAGGTAGAGTTTTCCTACTTGGTTGATTGTAGAATAATATGTAGTACAATATGACGATCATTGCTACTGTGTTGATGTTGGAGTTGTATGGAATTGGTGTAGGTATTGCGAGCCATTGCAAGAGATGGTCTCACCCACATTGTTCGCCTCTTCTGTTTCTCGATGCAAGGGGAATATGCAAATTAATGGACTTGAGTTCGCTCATGCGCTGAGCGGGGCTAAGGTGGTACGGTTGCGGTCCCCACTGGCGGCGAGGGTTACCGGTTGCGATGGGTAATATGGCAGGGTTACACCACTCGGGTTGTAGTCAGTTATTGGTTACTATTTGATTATGGAGATTGGTTACCGTTTCTATGGATGTTTATGTTTATTATTGTATCATGTTGTTGTATAGTTGGCAGACCCCATTTATGTTTTCAAAACTGTGGTGATCCATTCAGGGATGGTGAGCGGTTGGCTTAGAAGGTGATGATGGTTATCATTATTGATGTTGTTGCGGGGATTGGAAGGGCCGAGTCATCACCAATCCTCCAGTAGTTTTTCTTTCGCTTGTTATATCTTTAAGTTCTTATCACATTTTTGAGATTTGGCTTTGTATTGGTATTTTTGGGGTTTTATAACTATTTAAATAAGTTAATCTTTATATTATGTTTTATTATGGTTTTTTTGATGTTCACTACCTCGGGTAATGATAAGCAATATTTATATACGTTTTTACCCCTATTATTAGCTTGATTTTACTTGTTATTTAGCACTTATCAAAGTGTTTGTGAGCTAATATTG
>VHZZ01002786.1:44121-55181 GCA_009801015.1 Silene noctiflora | reverse complement strand
TATGCTACTAGTATTAGAAGATACGATTATTATCTTCAGATCTTTGGAGTAGTATAAATGCGATATCGTTGTAATTGTTTATAACACGAACAAACAATATCAATAATACTACGATTATCGTTATGCTTTCTCCCCTCTCGAATTCTAATACTACTACTAGAGTTTAGTCTAAACTAGACAGGGTTTTGGCTAATACTAGTTGGATCTGTACTTTCCCAGACTCTAAATGATTACGCAAAAGAAAAATGGATATGGGGACAGATATAAAGTGCGCTCATGTTTTACAATGCCTATCCAATGTACGTCTTCTAAAAATGAAAAAAACGCCTTAACTGTTATCTGTCTAATTTCTTTTTCTTTATTGAATGACTTAATTGCATAGTTAGAAAATTATACTTTGTTTTCTCACTTATAATGGGTATAAGTTAGAAAAAAAAATTGCAACCCTTGAAAGTTGATACCCATTACCCAATTGCAAATTCTCATTTGTGACGGGTTCTTTTTCGTCACAAAATGCAACGAGCCCAAATGTGACCATTTTAATAAGAAAATATGTCTATTATTTAATAGGTAACAATTTATGAATGATTACCTTTTATTTAAAGTGGTTACATATGAGACCATCATAAAAAAGACCAATTCTTACCCAATATACTAAACCCGTATACATACTTGTACTTGGTAATTTAGAGCATGTTTGGCCTTGCTTTTAAAACTGTTTTTGCATTAGAAAAACAAAAGCCGAGTCAAACACTAGTTTTTGGAAAAGTAAAAACAGTTTTTTTTTTAAACCCAAAAACCAAAATAACCCCCTAAAAACAGAAGTAKAAAATAGGAGTTTCTGCTTCTATTTCTCAAAATCTTCTATTTTCTCTAAATCACATATCTTTTTAACTTTTGGCCAAACACCAACAATTTTTTTAAGAAACAATTTATTCAAAACTATTTTTTAAAAATAGAAACTCATTTTTATAAGTTAGGTCAAACAGGCCCTTAATATGCAGCACTTCCTTCATTTACTCATCATTTGTTATTATCTAAACCTTCAAATACATCGGCAACGATTGCTAGACCAAAACGACGTCACTTCTCCGATGTAGGCAACAGTTACCCTTCCCGCTGGCATCACCACGACACCGACCACGCCGTCTGATCAGCGGCTGTATAAAACCCTAATCCAATCTAATCACTACAATCTCCATATACATTTCTATAGTTGTTGATTGGTAAATGTGTTTGATGTAATTGCTATTTAGCGTTAGTTAGTTTATTTTTGTATAAATTGATTGATGTGTTGGATATAATTTATGTGTTTTACAAGATTTTTTCGTGTAGAAATTGATTGTTTAGTTTTAGCTTTTGCAATCTTTGCACTCATGTTATTCAAACTCGTCTAGAAGTGGGCGTCTCTACTGTTTCGTGACAGATGTGCTTGTTTTGGCTTATGAATAAGGTGTGTGACAGTGAGTCAGATTGATGTACCAGTGTTGAATATTGATGTTTGTGACTGTGAGTCAGATTGATGTACCGGTTTGCCAAGTTTATATCTAATTACATGTGTAATATCTTATTTTATGTGAAACTAAATCTTAAGTTATTGTTTTGCTTCTCACACAAATACATGAAGTATAATTCATAGGCTTGCGTGCCGGTGTATACAACACTAGAAAACAAAGATGTTAATAAGTTGCAAACTAATGAGGTCATGTTTATGCATGAACTTATATAATTAATTTCAAACGCACCCGTGATTTTCACGGGTACAAAAACTAGTTAACTTTTATTAACTATTCTGACTGAAATTCCGTCAGAATAGTCGACTTTTTGTTGACTTTTTGTCAGACTAGGGAGAGAGATTTCTGACGGAATTTCCGTCGGAATAGTTAATAAAAGCTGCCAAGATTTGGGAGAAAACCTTTGACGGATTTTCTGTTAGTAATCCGTCAGTTTTGGGACGGAAAATCTGTCAGAAGCCCTTTTTTATGACGGGAAAAGTATTACATTCATTCTTGGTCAATCTTTCTGCCTCGATAAATATCCCATTCATGGTACCATGACGGATTTGTGGAGGGTACCATGTCGTTACTGATGGGAAAAATCCGTCAGTTTTCCCATTTTTTTGTATTGAATCTTCATTCGAGGACTACAGTACGACTTTATTCAATTCATCTTCTTCTTATGTTTCTTCGGTCACAATCATTTATTTAAATTGTATATTTTTATTTTATAATGGTATTTTCATCAAAAAGGTAAATAAATAACACTAGGAAACCTAATGTGACCATTTTTATGGTAAAATGTGATCCTTTAAACTGGGTCACATTTTTGCCATAAAAGAGTTACCATCTAAACTGGGCACATTTGACTATAAATGGGTTATATTTATGGCTTGTGTTAAACCTTAAAAAAATGATTGTATAAAAGGAGACCTTCTTGATAAATAATGGGACTTGCTAAATCCCGCGTATTAATTTACTAAATCCCGCGCATTTTGCACCTGATATTCCAAAATTGCCCATGGTCTTAAAAGATAATTAAAAGAGTTCTCTCCCTCCTCTTTCCCCAAAACCAAACCAATTCTTAATAGTTCGACAATAATGGATCATAATTCGCGCATATCAAATGTAATTTTTCCGTTTTATCAACAACTTTTTTAAGACCGTCTTTTAATTGATTTAACTAATATTTTTTTTAATTAATTAAAAAAGCTTATTTTCAAAATTAGGGTTTGAATTGATGTCGATTACAATCATTCAACGACATCAATCGACCAAAGCAAATATTCTTACCCAGTACCATCAATCGACCAAAGCAACAGAAATCTAGTTACAAACTTACAATCATTAGAACTAAATTAAAAGCACTAAATTGCAAGCAGAGATGCCTTCTACTATCAACACCACCTAAACATTGCAGGCCATATACGATACTAAGTCTGTTTTATCAACAACTATGTGATGACGGTTTCACCAATAACTAATTCCTGATCTGGCGCTAGGAGGATGGTGGGAAAGGGTGGTTGGCGGCGGGTACATGAAGAGATTTCGCAGATTGAGGTTTCTTATTTTGGGGGTTTTAATTCTCTCTGGTTTCTCTCCCTTGTTTCTCTCATAGTGGGTGAGAAATGAGAGGGGTATATTTGGAATAAAGGGAAAAAATGCGCGGGAGTGAGTAAATTGTTGCGCGGGATTTAGCAATTACGTAAATAATTTGGACGTTAGGAATACTTACTTATAATGTCTTTAATTTCCCATTAAACATGGCGTGATCAATTTGAAAATGATCAAGGGGGTCAAACAACACGTCGAGACAAGATATGCATGAACGCCGCGAATTCAAATTTGACCAACTAGCAGTCTAGCACTATTAATTGTCAAAAAGTTTATCGGTTTGAATATTCACAAGATGAAGTGATGAACCTTCCTATCTGTTGACAAACCTGACCTATTAATCTATAATTACCTCCCATTATATAATCAATGATAATTCCCACATTCAACACACACCATTATTCATTTCCTCAATATCTAACAAAAAATAACATAAACATTATCAAAATCGATTGCATATTTTTAAAAGTACGTCCACATATTATTGCATAGGAAAATATGGAGGGACTAATTCCATATCTTATACATGCAATCAAGAAAACAAAAGACGTTCAAAAGCATGGCTACACCCGTTCTCTTTCAGATGGTTCCAGGCGGAGTTATCACTTGTTAGACAATACGAGCGAGTCCATTAGCGGCTCATCTCATCGAAGAACTCGGTCTGAGTTTCAGCCATCGGCTTTTGTTGACTTACAGCCTGAGGTTGACCGGTTTATGCGTTCACATAGCTTCAAAAGCAATACAAGTACAAGTATCAACAATAACAACGGCGGGGATTTGGTTTTTTCTGCTTCGGGATTAAGGCAAATACATCATAGTCCTCTGGTTGAGGCTAATAACAAAATTGTTCGATATTAGAGATAATATCAGTACAAAGTTCCAACTTGTAATTTGTGACATTCTAAACAGAGTATGTCTTTATCTTCTTCTACAATTATACTCAAACCTATCATCAAATAATTTTTTTTTTGGCAGTAGTAAAGATAATGTAGCTTACACCGTACAAACCCGATTCTCAGAGTCGGATTTTATTATTACATTATTAGAAAAAGGAACTAAATTAAGGGTCGGGGTGATAAACAAAGTAGGCTTCTTGAGGGGACGATCGGAGGTGGCCAAATGTGAAAACTTTTCTTTTATCTTCTTCACTAGCTAAGCTTCGGAGGAGAAACTACAATAAGACACACTTACGCCACGAAGACGTAGAAATTTATGGGAGAGAGCTCTACTTGAAGAGCAAGTAGAGAAATTGTGTCTTGGAGATTCATCCCCTTTGCTATAATCCTTCTTGGGAGTGATTAATCTCCATTTCTTTTTTGTCTTTCACTTGATGACTTAAAGGGTACCTGCGAAACAAAGGCATACTACGGCCGCACCGAAAACTTCCAATCGAAAAGGAGAACATACACTTCTCAGGAGAAGCTGATAATAAGGGAGGCTGATGGCCATCAGAAGACATTAAAAATAAGGAAGGTTTATAGACATTAGAACCATACTGAGGGTTAGGGCAAAGAAAGGAGGCATTGTCAGCCACTCTTGAAAGAGCCAAACTTGAATCATGATCAGCAACCTTGAAGGGAACTTGGACAATTTGGGTATCCGTAGAGGTGAAGCTTAGGAGGACGCATTTGAAATTATGCCATAACCAATAGGTTTGTCTAAAGGAGGCATCTCTTTTTCCATGACTACCATTGTCTTAGAGTTCCCTTTTCTAAGACACCTTCTTCTCCTCTTCTTCTTCTTCTTACAAATTTCCTTTATATTGCCTCCCTTCTTTGTAGTCTCAACATTATGGATCTTAATTGTTATGGACGACAAATTCCTTTTATGATAAAAGTTCAACTCTTGTCCTTTGAGGAGCTTTTGATAAGAATGTCCGGGGATCTTTAAACTCGAGTTTCCTTCACCCTTTTTAGAAAACTCAAGAATTGACTTTATACAAGCTTAATCATGCTCATGCTCATTCTCATTCTCATTCTCATTCTCATTCTCACTCTCATTCTTTAACCCGGTACCCAAATCCATGCCACAAACACGAAGATCATCCGTCAGCTCCATAATCAGTCTCTCATTACCCTTTTCTCTTATATCAGATTCCACGCCACAATTACTCTCCTCATTTGCCACCACAATGCTCACACTCTCAAAATCCTTTGTAGTAATACAAGATTAAGAGACTTTAACATGCTTCTTATTGTTACTAGCCTCGTCAACCACATTATCAACCTCCAGAGTTCTTTTACCATTCTTATTCATGAGAAGGTATCCTTTTAGCACATCTAATTCTCTTAAGACATCCATGTTCTTAGGTTCAACCACGAATGCCTCACGCAAATCCAATTTAGCTTCTTAAAAACTTTTCAACTTCATAAACGCAATCGCCCTACAAAAAAAAGCCTTAACGTTTTGGGGGAAGGTATCCAAAATCATGGAGCACAAATCCAAAGTTGTCTGATACTCTTCAAGTTTAAGGGCACATGAAGCAAGATTAGAATTAAGGGAAATAGCAAGAGCAGATACAGATTATACATCATCACCTCCAATAACGCCAATACTCAAACCCAAAATCTTGCAAGCTTCATCGTAACAAGCTGCAGCCCTATCAAAATAATTTTGTCTAAAAAGACTATTCTCTTTGTCTTTGAGCTCCTTCACCTCGAACAAAGATGACCCCTGAAGATTCATAAAACGGTCTAACATCCTCTCCCCATCACCCTTCATAAACCCATCCCTAACATGGGCAAAATCAAAAGTTTCAAGAAATTTATGAAAACAAGTAGAGGAAGACATAAATTCCATACCAAGGAACAACTCCAAAACAGCAAGGAAGTATCGTTAGGAAAACAGAAGGAAGAACCCTCAACACAAAGTAAAAAACCCAGCACCTAGAAATCAATTAAAAATCAACACCCAACAGAATCGAAACTAACTTGATGACGGGCGAAAATCAGCAAAATATTATTTAACAAAAGCGATAAAACCGCATCAATAACATAAAGAAGAAGGGATCAAACTTGTATCGTGAAAGAGAAAAACAATCAAAATAGACAAGAACCCTATGATGATAAAGACAAGCAAGATTAGAATGGGTGCGAGAAAGTAATTGAGCAGAGAAGTCTCGCCGACGGCCTATGGAGGTAACCGGAGTAGTCGCCGACAATGAGGGGATTTTCGTTAATTTTGAGGGTTTTTTCTTAGTTTTTTCTCTCTCCTCCTTTTGTTTTGCATACTAGAACATTTAGCTATCATCAATATTGAAATCACAAAATAAACAAAATGCAAAAAGCTGCTCCTTCCAACTCGGTCATTTGTTGTCCTTTTCCATATTGGGGTGTCTCAGTCAATTGTTGGCCTTTCTATTTTAGAATTGCATTTGATGAATAATTTGATCTTTCACATTCAATTTAGTTCACTTGTCATCTTATAATTGGTTCCCTCCTCTTTCCTTGGTCTTTGTGCCAAAACCAAAGAACAACAAATTATTGGGACGGAGGGAGTATGTAATAAATCATGAAAACATCAACGCTCAATGACAATAATGGGCGAAGCATAAGAACCATACCCAAAAGCTTATGTATACATCGTAACTCAACAACTATGTATTACTTGTATGTCGCCTAATTCGTCTCGAACTTGATGAAAAATCTAACTAAAGACAAAATTAGTCCATAAGCAACAATATACCAAACCATAGCTATGCAATAATAGATTACCTTGACCAACTTTAATGACAAATGCCTTCAAACAATAATACCACAAAGAGCAAGTCCAATGGTAAGCAACAACCTTCTAGCTTGACAAATAATAGACATCATATTTTAAGCTACAAATAAATATTTATAAGTCTCCTATTTTTATTGTTAGTTATAGTAGAGCAGTTTGTCACGGTTCGCTCATTTCAAGCTTTTTTGATGCGTCAAGGATGCTTAACATAGCTTACATGAAGCACACAAGCATATACGAAGTCTATACTAGCTCCGGGCAGCTCAACAACAGTTCACTCCAGCTCACGACTAGCTCATTCAAGTATACTCAGCTCACTCTTAGTCGGGGCAGCTCACTCTCAGTTGAGGTTAGCTGGGCAAGCTACTATGAAGTTCACAAGTCCGTATATTCCGGGGAGATACGAATAGGCCAAAAGATACGACCATGGGCCATGTATGATGTCCCTTGTCCACATTCATTTAACCTAAATAATCTACATACATCCCCCCTCCCCCACCCCCCCTCTTTCATCCTTATCCATTCCCTCTCTCACTCTCTCTCACTCCCTCTCACACACCAAATGCATCCCCCTTACCCCCTTTATTTTGGCGCCACATTTGAAGAAGCCCATCAAAGATTGTACCCCTCTCTTTCCTGCCAAACGTGAAGAGGAACGAAGTCTCCTTTTCGCTCCTGCCTCCCACCAACGTCAAAAGGAGCGAAGCACGCACCCGTTCAGCCTCAACCGCCATTTTGGGCGCCTATAAATAGAGGCATTAGGCCTTCATTTTTCATTCATTCAATACACATTCAATACATTCTAGCATTCTAGTTTTATTTTACAAACACACAAAATATTCACACAAACCTTCGATATTGTAATATTTATTTCCGCAATTCAAGCATTGTACAAACTCTTGTAAGTTATTAATAATATTTAATCTTTCCGCTGCACTCTTGTACTTTGCTATTTTATCTCTTTATTCTCGAGTAACATCAATTCAAAGGCCTGAATCGCACCAAGTCGTGTGTCTTGGCACGAGTGGCGCACGTCTATTCTCGTCCCGAAGAATTAGTACGTGACACATGGTTACCATAGCCAGTTTTACGCAAAACTCACGCTTCATTTACATCAAGTAAACGAGGTTTTCCAAACCAAGTTTGCATCAATGTAACGTGATTTTAGGAATAAGGTTCGCATCAAAATCACATCTTATTTTCATTAAGTTATTTCGATATCACTACCGAAAGAATGTCGGGAGCGGAAGTAAACCCAACGACCGAGAAGGCCAAAAATACGAAGACGGCAACCGAGGCACGCTTTGGCAAGATAGAGGGCGAAATTAGCGCATGTCGTGACGCCATGTTGCAAGTCAATCAAAGGCTTGCATTTTTGGTAGAAGATAGGCCAAACCCTCAATTGACGGAAGCAATTGGTATGATCAACGACCTTGCACATATTGTTGACGATTTAAGGGCCGAGGTTGTCTCTCTCCAAGAGAGGAAAAGTGGGGGAGCGGGCAGGACAAACGCACCGAAGGTGAAAGTTCCTAAGCCGCCCAAGTATAGTGGCGAACAAGACTCTAAGAAAATTGACAACTTTCTGTGGAGTATAGAACGCTATTTCCAGAATGTCCTGTAACAGACGAATAAATGAAAATAGGCACCGCATCGCTGTACCTGAACGAAGATGCGATACTATGGTGGAGAAGAAGAGAACTCGACATCCAAAGGGATGCATGTACTATAAGTACATGGGACGAATTCTAGGCGGATTTCAAAAAGCAATTTCATCCGGAGAATGCCTCAGAACTCGCCTTGAAAAATTTGAGAAGTTTGAAACAAACGGGAGATATTCGAGAGTATGTGAAGCAATTTACTACCCTCTTACTCAAGATTGAAGGTATGCCCCAACAACTCTCTCTTCTCTATTTCATGGATGGTCTTCAACGATGAGACGAGCAAGAACTCAAGCGTAGGGGTGTGAAAACCTTGAGTGACGCTATTGTTGTTGCCGAGTCACTATACGAAAGTTAGAGTGAACCAAAGAAAGGTTTCTCAAAGAACTCTATGGGGAACGGTGGAGGAAGACATGCCTCAGATCGTTCAAAGCCAACGGGTGGCAGGACTTCATATGATTCCAAGGACCATGATAAGGGCAAGTCCAAGGAGAAGTCCAACGAGAGTAAGGGACAACCTGATTGTTTCTTATGCGAGGGGCCGCATTTCATCCGCAATTGCCCAAACAAGAAGAGATTGAACGCCATGGCCAAGGCGTACGCGGACAAGGATGAGTCCGATGAGGAGGCCAACATGTGTACACTTCGTTTGCTCAACGACATGTCCAAGGAACCTAAGGAGAAGTTTGGACCACACTGGGATGCTTGTGTTCGCAAAGGACCATCGCCTAAGGAAGGTCATATGCCTACCAAGGACAATGATTTAATGTTCGTTGAAGCGAGAATAAATGACACGCCCATTGTCTCTCTGCTTGACACTATTGCGTCTCACAAATTCATGACCAAAGAGGTAGCCACGAGATTGGGTATCATGTACGGCCAAGGAACCGGCGCCATGAAAGTCGTGAAATCCGCGTCTATACCTATCCATGGTACCTCTCATGAAGTACCAATCCATGTGGGGGATTGGGAGGGGACGTTAGACTTTACCGCCGTAACAATGGATGACCATGCTTGTGTCTTAGGGCTGGAATTTATCCGGGCCGTAGCACCAGTCACATTTGTAAGAGATAAGGTCGTTATGATTGAAGGCCGCATATGGGTACCGCTAGTGCCCAATCTAACACGAAGAAGCAAAGATCGTAGTTTATCTACAATACAAGCGACCAAAACATCAGGGAGAACGGAGCGTTCAAACAAGAACGTATCCACGGAAGGTTCAACCTCGAGGAAAGGGTCGCGCTATGCAACTAACGATCAAATGAGGGAAGCGTCATTTGAAAGCCCCAAAAGAAATGACAAGGACATACCCAAACGCAGTTGTTTCTTATGCAAAGATCCTCACAATATAAATGACTGTCCCGTGAAGAAAACACTCCTAAAGATAATTAATCAAAAGATGGAAAAGACAACCGTCACCGAGGATTCGAAATTTGGAGACTCGGGTACAAAAGAGGTTGGGAAAGGGAAAGCCAAAGTCGACGAGATGCAAGTCGAGAAAGGCGGTGCCCAACCAATGAACATCTTAGATTCAACGCCAGGACAAATCAATGATGAAGCACCAATTCCAGAAACGCCCATAGACGTAAGTGATGTCTTACCATTCTATTCTCGATGGACGACTCAAGGAAAATTTCAAAATGTGGAGGCCAAAATATCAATGGACCCAAGGTCTTTACACAACGTCCTTACCATCAAAAGGGCCGCACGAGATTTTATTCGTTATTCCTATGCCAAGACTATCGTCAAACCGGAAGGACACTCGGAACATCTAGAATGCCGCATGGCCTATGATGTACCTATTCAACTTGGAGATTGGCAAGGAGTGGCTGATTTTATGATTTCTCACAACGAAAGCGACGAAGTATTACTTGGTGCTGACTTATTAAGAACAATAGGATCTTGGAGATGGAACCCAAACCTACCCATTCTCAACAGTGAACAACGATCCTTCGACATTAACGTAGAAGAGGAAATGGTCCAACACGGCTCTCTTGCTGACTTGTCATGACAAGAGACCCGTCCATTAGGGATGATTTTGGGCACACCTCGAATGGAGAAGAAAACGAAATTCCAAAACGAATGATGAGGTGTCGCAACCTGTCAAAAATAAATTCCCAAGGTACAACAAATAAATGTAGTATTTTGGGGTCGAATCCACGGAGAGCGCAGTGGTTGCTACTTAGTTGTGATGGATTGAATTTTACCTTGGTTGGTCACAAGATATGGGGGTTTGTTGATTGATTGGTAAATGCAAAGTAAAAATATAAACGCAAACAATAAAATAAAAGATGTCTAGGGGGTCGGTTCATACATGCAAATCGATATTTAAATTAGTTATTAAACTAGTAGACACAAATTATCATCTAGGTCTAACGACACCCAACTTTCACTTTTAGCATCGGCCTTAAATCGGGTCCCAACAAGGTTTCACTATAAGTTAGGTCGATCTACTACAACATGCTAGTTCAAATACGAATCAGTGCCTCTCGACTTATAGATTGTATAACATATTTAATCCTAGAATGTGATCAATAAACTAAGATTAACATTACAAATCAAGCAT
>VHZZ01002785.1:91046-114236 GCA_009801015.1 Silene noctiflora | reverse complement strand
ATCCATTTGATATTTGCTCAAGAACAACCAAGATAGGTGATCTTGGTTGTGCCCTTAATTAGCCACATCCAATGTAAGGAAATAAGATTTTCTCCATTTTATTTAAATGCATTTATATATTTTATGCTTGTTACGTAGTTCCTATTTTTCTTTTGTAATTTGATAATATAATTAGAAAGGTCTAATTAGGGTTATGGACTTACATAATGAACCACAACAATATGACACAATGACAACAACCACAATAGTGCAAACAATTGTAAACTGTATTGAGTAGGGAACCCTACCTTTTGCGAACTCCATAGCAGTAACAACAATCACGTCAATGCTTAGCTAGTAATAACATTGTCACCTACAACATACATTATGCCCTATTATTAAGCTAATGTAATCGAGTTAACCAATTAAACGAGTATTCACAAACTCACCTCAAAGGCATCTAGACTCCGGCGATGATAAAGGTCTGATTCAGTAAATCCCGCGCCCAAACTACTCCCTTCCCGAAGCAAGGTATAAGGTGTGGGTTAAAAGAGTTGTGAGGGATGAAGGAATAGAGAGAGATAGAGATAGAGATAGAGAGAGAGAGAGAAAGAGGAGGCATTTTAGGTTTTAGAGAAAAGTATAAATCTTTTTATGAAAATGATTTGAGTCTCAACCTCCGTGTAACATTATTTCACGCTTTCATCAGTCCAGTATACTCGACTGAGTGGACCGCACTCGATCGAGTGCCACAGACACTCGGCCGAGTGACCCTTACTAAGTCGATTACCCAGATTTCAAGATAAAATAACTTCCCACCATCTCCCACTAAGGATCTTACCGAGGTCAAAGATTGGTCGACGGGCCCCTAACAAGGCAGGTATTACATGAACTTCTTTAATATTTTTTCAATATAATGAGATTATGTTAAAGAAATCCCATTGTGGCTACGCTTAATTTTGATTCCAAGAATCACATCCGCTTCTCTCATATATTTCATTGCAAAGTTAGATGATAGGAAATATTTACAATTATCAGCTTGACTTTGGTTGGTTCCAAAAATCAACATGTCATCAACATATAGACATATGATCACGCCAATGCCATCGTCATCGAACTTGCAATATACACATTTGTCTTATTGATTTAGTTTAAAACCATTAGACAAAACTGTTTCATCAAATTTATGATGCCATTGTTTAAGAGCTTGTTTAAGTCCACACAATGATTTCACTAGCTTGCACACCTTATTCCCATTGCCTGGTATAATTAAACCTTCTGGTTGTTTCTTATAAATTTCCTCCTCTAAATCTCCATTCAAGAAAGCGGTCTTGACATCCATTTGATGGATCACTAAATTGTTAATCGCAGCTAAGGCAATTAACAACCTAATAGTGGAGATACGAGCAACCGGTGCATATGTATCAAAATAATCAATGCCTTCTTTTTGCCTAAATCCTTGGATGACTAATCGAGCTTTATACTTGTTGATTGTACCATCCACTTTCATTTTCCTTTTGAATATCTATTTGCAACCCAAAGGTTTGTAGCCACGAGGGAGATCGGCTAAAACCCAAGTGTTATTCCCCAAAATTAAATCCATTTTATCATTTATGGCTTCTTTCCAAAAGGAAACATCATGAGACTTCATAGCCTCATCAAATGTTCTAGGATCCTCATCAACATTATAACAATAAGTATATCAGCATCCTACTTCATCCCTTGAGCCCTCAACCAAATATGTTTGGAAATCGGGGCCGAAAGATTTCCTTTTCCTGATTCTTGTACCTCTACGGAGTTCAGTAGTTTGAGGCTCAGAAACCTTATTAGGTTCAACAATTTTGTTACCTTCCATTCCAACAGTATCTGGAGTTACCCTACTTGGTCTTTGTATAGATGAAAAACATGTTTCATCAAAGAAAGCATCTCTAGATTCGATAATGGTATGTACCGACACTGCATCATGTGGTTTTATTACATAGAATCGGTAAGCCTTGGAATGCATTGCATATCCAATAAAAATTCAATCAATAGCTCTTTCACCCAATGTTTTAATCTTGGGATTGGGTAGTTTAACGATAGCCCGACATCCCCGAACTCGAAGATAATTCAAGTTTGGTTTCTTTCTATACCATAATTCATAAGGGGTAACTTTGTTTTGTTTATTTGGAACCCTATTTAATAAATAGCAAGCCGTTAACATAGCTTCTCCCCAAATCCTTTACTTAAACCCGAGTAAGAAAACATGGTATTAATCATTTCTTTAAGAGTTCTGTTTTTCCTTTCCGCTATATCATTTTGTTATAGTGTATACGGAGCGATTTCCTCATGTATTATGCCACATGAACCGAAATAGGCAGGATCATAGTATTCTCCTCCCTTATTCGTCTGCATCTTCTTAATTAAAGAATATTGTTGTAACTCTAATTCATTCTTAAAAAGAATAAACTTACACAAAGCCTCGTATGTAACAAGAATAAATAGCAAAAACGAGAACAATCATCAATCAATGTTACTAAATATCTTTTATTTCCTAAAGATGGAGTAGAATGATATTCACATAAGTCGTTATGAATCAATTCTAATAACATAAATGATCGTTTTACTCCCGAAAAGGGCTACCTTGTTATTTTGTTTAACATACAAAAATTACATTTCCTTGAGGTCGTATCAATAGGCGGAATTAGATCGTTTTTARACATTAAAACCATTCGTTTATAATGAACATGGCCTAAACGAGCATGCCACAATGAATATAGATCAATGTCGGAACAAACCATAACATTATTAACTTTATTTATGTTGTTTACATCATCATTATTAAGGTATAACATAAACATGTCATTACATAAGTATCCGAAACCAATAAACACACTGACCTTAGATAAAACATAACGATCAGATTTGATCACTTGCTTGTAACCACATCTAAATAATTGACCACTAGAAACTAGAGTTTTACGAACACTAGGAACATGTAAAACATTCTTTAAACACACTGATTTTCCCGAACTAAGTATTAATATAACATCGCCACTTCCTAGAATTTGAGCAGTTGACTCATTTCCCATCTAGATTATGAACCCATCTTTAGCGGGTACATACTTGGTGAACCATACACGATCTTTGCAAACGTGTTTGGTGACTCCCGAGTCAATCCACCATGATAATTCATCATCCTGCATAAAACATGCTTCAGGAATCCATGATATATAATTTTTATTTAAATTGAAATCACAAACAAGATTATTACCTTGCTGTTTTGGAGGACTTTGGTCCTTAGACCCTTGTCCAGCATTCATTTTTCCTTTTCCTGCTCTTTTCTCTACAACTTTACAGTCCCTTTTAGATGACTAGTTTTGCCACAAATCCAACATCCCGTTTTTGACTTCTTATCCGGATTATTGGGTTTGTCGCCACTAGGGTGTGGACGTTTCTTTCCTTTCCTGTCATGGTTGGAACTTTCACCAAGTTCATCATATTGATGGACATAGTCTTTCTTATATCCTTGGTTTTTCCATATTTCTTAGCCCTTATCGACTCATCTATGCGCAAACTTTTACCAAGTTCAATAAGAGACATTTCCTTGTTCTTATGTTTCAGTGTGTGTTTAAAGTTCTTCCACTATGGTGGAAGTTTGTCAATTATACTAGAAACTGAAATGGATTCAGGCATCTCCATATCATGTTAAGCGAATTGCCCCAATAAACGCAACAGTTCATTGAATTGTTCCATGACAAGTCTAACATCACACATCTTATAATTCATAAAATTTCCAACCATAAACTTTGTACTAGATGCATCTTCATCAAATATTTAAACTCCAATTAATCCTGTAACTCTTTTGCACTTTTTAAATTCTGATAAATATCAAAGAGGGAACCAGGCATACCATTCAGAATGTTTCCTCGACAAATATAGTCGTCATTATCCCATTTGCTCCTCTTCCTTAACTTCTCCACGGTACTGTTTTCATCCATTCCATGGCAGGGAGTACTTAAAATATATACCACTTTCAGAGTCGTCAATAAAAAATGCATCTTCTTCTGCCATCTTCGGAAATCAACGCCTTCAAACTTTTCCAATTTGTTAACTTTCATTGTCATCTCCTTTCCATTCGTCATCTCGACAGATTTTGAAAAATTATTCTATTAGATTGTTAGGAAATTGTATTGCACGAAAATAGATTGACAATTGTTAACCACACCATATCGACTCCGCTTTCCTAATAGAAGAATTCGACCCTTATTAGTGCCTGGGTGAAACCGAATTTCCTAGTGTTATAAGACAGTGCCCTCTGATTTTTGGCACAAAAAACAAAGATGTAAAATAGAAGTATTTTTTATAGATTGTTATGAATTTCTTTGATGCAAAAGATGGGAATTTTTCTGTATTTTTCCATCTAATCTCTTGGCTATATATATAGGCATGAAGGGGAAACTGGGGAATGAATTTTCGAACCATTGCAACTATTGAAAATTCTGATTCATTGCAATTTGTTTGAAAATTCCGTAATAATTAATAATTACTACGTAAATTTAATTTCCGCCACAGGACCCCGTCATAGTTGTTCGAACGAAAAGTATTCCGTAATCCCGTAAATAATTAAGCAAGTGTACACTCCATACTTCCTGAACTCGCCATATATTATTTAGAAATTACCCATCTATAAAAAAACTTTAAACTACACCAAATGAATTGGTAATTACACTTAAATCACCAACATTAACGTGTATTCAAACTCCTAAGAGCAAGTATTCTTAACACCGTTAATTGTCTTTGACATGTATCCCAGGGCGAATGTTAGAAAAGACCGCTAATAAGCAAATAACTCCAACACAATTCAAAATAACCCAAACCAACCATGGGCACAGTTTGAACTTTCTCGTCTCCCGAACCACCGTTGTCCTTCCCATCGGCTGCCTGACCAACGATCCACACCTTTTCACATTGACTGCAGCAGCAGCACAAACATCCTTACTATCCCATATCAGTTTCAAGAGCTCGAAGACGTCAATATCATGAGCGTTGGAGAGTTTCTTCCTCTTTGCGTTGTGGAACTTTTTTTTTAAGCATAGGACTTTAGTGATAAATTTGGTTTTGTTAACGTGGGATTGCTGTAGAGAGGTTTTGATGGAGTTCAGGAAATTATCGACGTTTTCCATGGGGCCAGTTCTGTTTTTCGCCTTATAGTCGATCATTCCTTTTAGAATGACGATTTCGTCCTCATTGCTCCATACTCGTACTCGTTTGTGTTTCCTGTGTTTCTTTTTAGGGGATCGTTTATCGTCGTTTTCTGCAGGACGTTTGGGAGATGTCAAGGCAGTGGTGGTAGAAGGGGTATTTTGAACAATGTCATAGGAAGAAACGGCGTCATCTTGACCAGAGGAGGCAGAAACTGCGTCGTTGTTGAAAGAGGAAGAGAAGGTCAGAGGAGGGGACTCGATAATGGTGTTTTCATCATTCCGGTCCATTATTGGGTGCAGTGTTGTTTCGTGGGAATTGGACAGACTCGAGAGGGGCATGAGTATCTGTAGACTTGACTAAGGTCAATCGTGTAGGATTAGGGTTAATCGGCTAACCCTAATCCATAAACTTTTCTATAACTCAACCCGACTTGTTTAATACATTTTTACTCCATAAATAGTTTCAGTCCACTTCATCTGTATATATACCTATTGAGCTCATTAATCTAGCCAACATGTATATCGAATTAATCCAAAAACAATGAATATGTGAATTTTTGCGTAAATTTGAATAGAATTACAAGTTTAAGGCACTGAATCATCATTTCACAAACTAAGATAATTTATATATGTTGATCTCGATAATGGTTCATCAGAAAAATACAGAGGATACTTGAAGAAGAAAAATGGAGTTTGTCAAGCAGGAAGAGAGGAGGTAGGAAGAGGGTAAGGGCCAGTAGGTCTTTGTTGCTTGTATATTCTATCCTCTTCGGCCGCGGCTGCTGTAGATCCGACATAGTAAGCCACAAGGAACAATCCATGAATAAAGCACAAAATCCCACCTATGACGAACAAGTGCTTGTGTGAGAATCCGCATGATTGTCTTGATTGCGAGTTTGAGACTGTCCCTAGTACGAGCATTGGGAACGCGATGAATAGTATGATCCTGCAATGTAGCGCATGGGAATAAATATCATGTTCCTTCGACTCGAGAATATGGAAACTGTTGAAAAGATATAGTGAAAAAAAAGGAGAAAATGTGGTACCAAGAGAAGATGAGGGAACCCCCGGCAATTTGTCTGTTAGAGGATGATCGCTCCCAGTCTTCCACTGATCGTATGCAGACACAGCCGCCAAGCACATTGGCGAAGACATGAGCTAATGCTAGTATTATAGAAGCCGCCAGTCCAAGCCTGTAAGCATCATAGCTCGGCTCCCTACACTCAAAAATCCACACGCGCATATTCTTTTGCTGCAAAGTTCTGTTCAGTTAGTCTCTTGTGAAACGGTCTCGCATAAAAGACATACGATCAATATTCGGGAAGAGGGGATTACCTTGTTTTGAGCCACTTGAGCTTGAATAGCTAGTATTCCGGCCACAATGTCCATGACCATGAGCAAGAGACAGACTAGAGGACCGACTTTATTCACCATGCTGAATCTTGCCATTGTCTACGACTGATTAGTGGAAGTTATAGTTATAATTGAGCACTGTTTGATTTATTACAAATATATTGTAGTCCGAAATCGGTATGCTTTTTATAAGGTTGGAAGTCACAAGTATAGAGTCTTTGATAAGAAGTAGAGAATATAGAATAAAGATTGAGGAAAAAGTAGGCCATCTTCATTTTATCTTCATTTTTTTGATGGTATGAGGAAAGAAAAACTATGAATTTAGGTCAAAGAAAAGTTTGATGATAGATTAGCTGTTGAGAAATGGAAATTCTGCAACTGTAAAAGTCTCTTTTGTCTTCACAATTTTTGCTTTATTCCAAGTTTGTATATTCATCCATTCTTTGATTATATATGTATGTTTAATGGTTTTGGATTCTTGGCATGGGGAGCAAGGAAAGTAGGGTATCAACAACATGACTGCCAGAAATCCATCTTAGATCTAATGTGTGTATAAATTAAGACATTACCAATAATTATTTTGTAAGACCGTCTTAAAAGGTGAGACGGTCCTCTTGTATATATAAAATAAACACTCACTTAGTGATAGTAATATGAGTGTTTGGAATATTTAACTAGTGGAATAAGGCCTCAACTGGTAGGTCTCAATGTTTCTGTGTCACTAATATGAGGACATTACGCAGCTCAAAGGGGGTCAAACAACAGTCTAATCGGCTACTTTCCAGTTAGTAAATGACAATTTAGAATATAAGAATATGAGTATATGTTCTCATAATGATGTATAGGTGTTGAAGAGATTCTAGTTTAGCAATTGAAACGAAGGTATGCCATAAGTCATAGTTTCGAATCCTATATCTACTTTAAATTGTATGGGTAACAAGGGTGTAGTGCATTTAACATGCTTATAACTCGATGATGATGATGCTACGACCCACATTTGTTACTAGACTGCAATTAGACCTGCCAAAACTTAGTCCGACCAAACACACAAACTACATTCTAAAGTATACACAAACCACTGTGGTTCTAATCTGAGGTGACCCAAAATGGTTAGTTTGAACCAAAAGCCTTGATACTTACGGAGTACCATATGATATAACATGCGACTCGATAATCATTTGGCCAAAAGGGCCTAAAAACAATGTTCTGCGTAACCAAAATTGGCTAACAGTACTGGCTGTACTGCAACCGAAATAATACAATTCTAACCTAACCCGAATGACATGTTTGCAGGTCTAACTTGAATAATCTAAGGAGAAAAATGACTCGGGTCGATCGGGTTTATGCAGTCACTGTCAGTTTGTTCCATACAAGGTGGTGTATTGATTTCATTGCGTAAGAGGACTTAACATAGATCTGTCCCTCCCAAAAGCCACAAGTTCAACACACTCCACTCTTTTTACACACTTTTCTGACAGTACTATATTCTTCCCAAACTTTTTCACATATTAGACACACAAATTAATGCACTTCTACTCCCAAACCCTTGCTCATATCTTCTTCTGCTTATAATCTAGCCAAACTCGAACCCGTAAAACCAAACAAGTTCATTGATGGGTTACTCTGAAGAACAGGAGTTTGATCTTAGCTGGCTTTGCTGTCTTCTGGAAGACATTCCTGCACCCTGCTGTGATGCTTTGATTCCGAGGCCTATTGCTACGGATCATCCTTTTTGCAGCTCGAATCCTCCTAGGTTTATTTCGTATCAAGACTTCTTAAAGTTGTTTAAGCTCCGAATGAATGTGTTACAATGAGATTTTAACTCATATTTCTTCCTGCAGTAAGAGCACTAAAGATTCCTGTGTAACCTTGGATGGTCTGGAAGAGTGTTGTCGGAAAAGGTACTGAAGCATTGACAGCAGCTACGTAATCCCAATACCTTAAACACCCGTGGCTATGGCGATATAATGAGGAGTCGGATATACAAAGTCTTCCACTGTGATGAAAGGACAGATTTTCCTTAAGTTAGCATGCCATTATACTGACAATGAACTTTAAAGCATCTTGTTACAGCTTTGTTTGTTTCATATGTTATCTATCTTCCTCTTGTTTCCTATGTTATCAGCTAACATTTTATTAACCATTAAATTGTAGGGTTCGAGGTGGATTGCCGTGTCAATGTAGCTCCAAAGCTTGCCGTGAGAAATTACGAAGAGATCGTGTTAATGAAAGGCATGTAACCGTTCTCTAAAATGTACTCTGTATAAACTATCATAACATTCATAAGAGACGTAACCTTTCATTTTCCCGTTGATTTTGTTCTCGTTTTGTCACTAGGTTTCTTGAATTAAATGCTATTCTGGAGCCTGGAAAAACACCGAAGCTGGACAAAGCTACTATACTGATTGATGCTGCTCAAATGGTAAAACTGCTACATGATGAAATTAGTACTCTGAAGAGCCAGAATGTAGAGCTAAAACAGAAAATCAATCAATTAAAGGTGTTCTTTCTTCAATCTGTTTATTGCTGGCAAATTCTGACCTGACTAGACAAAAATCAAACTCAATACAACCCGGTACCATCACAGCAGAACACTCTGTTTAATGCTGGCAAATTCTGATCCCACTCGACAAAAAAACCAAATCAATATTACCTGATATTGTTAAAACAGATCCCACAACGACCCGCCCGGCCATAGCTCAATTCAGTTCTCATGTATCTAATAAGTTAGTGACTCTTGTTGCAGGCTGAGAAGAATAAATTTCGTTCCGAAAAACTTAGGTTAAAGCTAAAGAAAGAGCGTATAGAACAGCGTGTCAAAAAGTTAGGAGCTCCTTATAGCATGAAGCTCCCTCCTGCTCCATATGTCATCCCTAGACAAATGCCTGTATTCAGCTACCCTGCTGTTCCGATGTGGCATTTTGCGGCACACGCTTCTCTCAATAACTCAAAAGATCATGTTCTCCATCCTCGGGTTGCTTAAGTTAGACTCCCTCAGTCCCGCTTATATGTCTGATGTCTCGACTTACTTTACAATGATGAAGACGGTTTCATAGAGCACAACCTAATATGTCAAAATGAAGACAATATGTATGGGATGAGGGTAGCATCTTATTCCCTAAATTGTAATTTCCTCGATATGACGATATTACATATTGAAATTTTTGGCTTGCTGTTTTTAGCATGTTTTACCTCTTGTTCTTCAATGGAAATTTTGATGCCGGACATCTTGACCATGGTTGACTCTTTTATGATCTCATATGGTGTGTTCAAAAAAAAAAACGGAAGTTTTACAAAGTGTGATTAAGCTTTTATTTATGGACATAAACTTCTAGGTTGAGAGTTTGAGACTCTCGGCCTCAAGAGGCGCTACAACCTCCTTGTAAACCGTGTTTCCAAACTCCAATCTCGCTACAACCTTCAGTGTTACAGGCCGTCTAAAGTTTTTAGGCCCTATTATGGGGCCAAATATTCAACAAGATCTACATGGTCATATTCAAACTTACCTAACAACAAAGCTCTAGCCCCAATGTAGTTTAGGATCGGCTTGGTTGAACACGAAACTTATATATCAACGTGGGTACAAGTCCGTAGTGTCCATGCTGGCCACTGAATAGAGATCGTATCCAGGTTCGTGCTCCTGACCCGCAGATCCACGTTCACCTGATTTATCCAGATTGACAGCATTCATATTTAAGGATGGTACTGGTGGAGGCCCTTGTAAAGACGGGGATTCAGAGGAGTTGCTATTAAGCATAAGGAGGACAGACGCCATAGTGGGTCTGCTGGTAGCATCTTCTTGAGCACAAAACAATGCCACTTGAGTACATCTAAGGACTTCTTCTCTTGAATAATTGTTCCCTAGTAGTGCATCCACTAGCTCCGTCGTCACTCCAGTGTTCCAAAGTCCCCATGCCTGAAACAACATACAAGAATACACCTCACCATAATACCTATCTCATTTTAGTCGAGAGTCAAGGCTCATGTTACTATAGGTCATCAAGGTGCCTTGCTTGCCCGTATTCACAGCGAACACTCAGTTACAGGTATGATACTTGGATTAGTATTAAAAGGCCTTAGGTGAACCGAGTTGGTCATGACTGATGGCCTATGGGATGAGCTGCAAGGCAAAAAGATGAGGCATCCACCTCATGTGCACAAGGAACACCGTTTGCATTTTTAATACGTGTCTAAAATATCTTGCAAAGTTGCAACACTTTTTGGTTTTAAAGAGGACTAACATGGAAGAAAGAGATAGCGAGGCAAAGAGAAAGGCTAAATAAAAGAAATAAAAAAAGGACAGCCCGGTGCACGATGGCGCCCCCGCTAGGCGAGGGTCCGGGAAGGGTCCCACCACAAGGGTGTAATTGGGGCAAGCCTTCCCTTGCCATTTTGGCAAGAGGCCGCTCCAAGGACTTGAACCCGTGACCTCACGGTCACAAAGCAACACCTTAACCGGGAAGGGTCCCACCACAAGGGTGTAATTGGGGCAAGCCTTCCCTTGCCATTTTGGCAAGAGGCCGCTCCAAGGACTTGAACCCGTGACCTCACGGTCACAAAGCAACACCTTAACCGGGAAGGGTCCCACCACAAGGGTGTAATTGGGGCAAGCCTTCCCTTGCCATTTYGGCAAGAGGCCGTTCCAAGGACTTGAACCCGTGACCTTAAATAAAAGAAATAGAAGGAAAAAAATGTACAGGATTTGTATGGCAATGTGCATCGCTTGTTGCACGTTATGCACAAGGTGCCTTGATGCGTTCTGACTCGTGCCCCAATGAGGCTAGAGTTTAAACACACTTTTTAAATTAATCCCCTTGGAAACTTCTTTAGAGACAAAACTTGAATATTTTCACAAAACTAGACACTGATGCTTGGCCACGCCCAAGCCACATGTCCTACCTTTAACCGAGTGTAAGTAACATAGTTCTCGACTAATTAACAGAGACTAACAAATTTGGCACATCTTACACGACTCAGAAGGCTGTCTGTGCCTTTGGATGGATTGATGAAATTACTGCTACGTCCACTTATAATCTCCAAAAGCAATATTCCAAAGCTGTAGACATCAACCTTGATGGATATGATTCCCGACATTGCATATTCTGGTGCCATATATCCACTGCAAGACAGTACTCATTAACATTAATGTTGTTAGCAAGTGAACCCAACTTCAATCCGCATGAAATTGTGTACGTCTCCACTATTTTTGTGACATATCATGGATGTAAGTGTTGTAAACGTATGATGTGAACTGATAATTGCGTTGAAGATATAGGACTTACTATGTTCCAACTATTCTAGTGGTACTGGCTTGTGGTTGGTCTAGCTTCACCAGTCTTGCCATGCCAAAGTCCGCTATTTTAGGATTCATCTCCTGATCCAGCAAAACATTGCTTGATTTAAGGTCTCTATGTATAATCGTGAGACGAGAGTCCTCATGAAGGTACAAAAGTCCTCGTGCAATTCCCATGATGATCTTGAACCGTGTATCCCAGTCCAAATACTTGCGATTGTTTGGATCTGCACAATAATCTCAAGCAATCAGAGTTTGCGCCATTTTAGATTTAATTTGTCGAATGTGTGTTGAGGGAGTACCGAATAGGAATTTGTCAAGACTCATGTTGGGCATAAACTCATAAATGAGCAGTTTCTCGTTGCCTTCTAAGCAGAATCCCAGAAGTCTCACCAGGTTTCTGTGCTGAAGCTTTGCTAATAACTCTACTTCATTCGAGAACTCTCTGATACCCTGCCCAGAGTCCTCCGAAAGCCTCTTCACAGCTACTTCTCGACCATCCGGAAGCCTTCCCTACTTTGCAAGGCCGAGAATTAAACATTCCAATGTTTTAGGAGGGGGCCAGATGTTCATAACCTTACCCCAATGTTAACAAGATTTAAAAATCATTGTAGATTGCATTGAATGATTGCTATTTCAAACACAGCTATCTTCAAGACACCCAAAAATTTTGTTTACATAAAGGATATAATAATTTAGAAGCAATGACAAATTCTATGTTTTGACACTTCATACGAGCTCACTCACCCATATTTGACACTCGACACTTGGACATTGAACACTGGTATGACATTCCAACACTTCATTTTAGATCTTAAACTTGTCAATTTTCATAAAATAACCATGTTCGACACGTGTATATGCACCCGTGTTCGACCCTTCAAGCCGAACTGGAGTAACACAGAATTGACAATGAGACATACCCTGTAAACAGCTCCAAATCCACCTTCACCTAGTTTATTAGCAATGGAGAAGTTACTTGTTGCAATCTGAATTGTCATTAGACTGAACTGCAAGGAATTTTCCCTATAAGATTCCTGGACACCTGAAAAAAAAATACTTCGTATATATGAAACTTTGAAGGAATATATCTGGAGACATACATGCTGACAAAACTGTTATAATTACCTGGTACTGTGTCATTCTTCTTCCTCTTATGCAAACAGAATGCAATACCACAGATAAGCAACAATAAGAACACAGCGGCAGGAATTCCGGCTCTTACAAAGTAGTACACTGACCCCCTGCCTCCTATTTGCAAATCTACGGAAGTTCATAGAAAAGAGTAAATATCTACTCGTATCAAAAAGGGAAAATAATTCTTCGGTGAATGGTCTAGTCTTCCGTGTACCACCCAGAGGTTTACATACAAATTGATCATGTAAAAGAATAACAGAAGGGAAACATTCTGATAAATCTGCCATTTGTGAATCAAAGTCGGATAAAGTTGACCGGACCTGAAACATCTTAAACTCGACCAAATAGAACATGAAAATAAGTGAATCAGAACTGGTTCGATCCAAAGCCAGGCCAAAAATGATGAACAGTATTTGAAACCAATCAGATCCGAAACTAAGCCATGATTAGACCTGCAAACGAGTCATTCTGTTCGGTTACAGATAGGGTTATATCAGTTCAGTTTTAATAGAGCTGGCTTTAGTTTGGTTTCGATCGGGTTCATGTCAGTTATTGGTTTGTGCTATTATCGAGTCGAGTACGCTTCAGGTTGGGTCAATATCGGTTCAGGTGAGTTTCGGCTCATAAATTTATTGAGATGAAGCTCAAAAAATCGGTTAATGTTTCATACACTTTTCAATTTGAATGTAATAATTTAAAGTATATCATAAATAAATAAATAAAGGATCAGTGAAAAAACTCATAAAAGGGGAGTGTTTTTGTGAGTAAAAAAATATTTTAAAATCAGGACAATCGGTTTAGTTATTAATTATTATGGTTCAAACGTATTCAGGTTCGGGTATCATTCGATTATATTATATTTGGTTTAATTGCGGTTTTATTCAGATTGAATCGAATTCCAGGTAATTTTTAGGTTACTCATATCGAGTGTTCGACGGGTTATCAATTCGGATATTTTCGATCGATTTTTGGGTTCGGATTTATTTTGCGGAGTCTACTACCCATGATGAGCCATGTCCCAATATCGCCCGACTACAATTGATGACCCGACAATGAATTAGCTTAAGAATGATCCAAATATGATCAACTTGACATTTAACTTACCAATTTTAAATTAATAACAAAATAAACAAACCATGATAATGTAAAAATAAAAACCATCCCTTAAAATTTTACCAGACAGTCAGACACGCTAAAATTGACCGAAGTGACCAATTAAACTTTACCATTCCTCAAAAATAAAACCATCCCTCAAAATTAAACTGCTCATATAAGGACCCAATCAAAGCCCAGCTAGACCTATAGACTGATATTGACCTGCCAAAATCTGAAACTGATGAGTCATATGACACACCTTTCCCTGACACAAATCGACCGAAGTGAACAGATTGCTAGCTCTTTAGTGAAATCGACATTAGACAGTAAATATAGACAATTACAAGTTAACACAATTCATTGCTTCGCCTTTTCTATGATATAGGTAGTCACAATGAAATTTACAAACAAAAAAGGATTGAACTTTACCGGGAGATTGAGCTGCTTGAGGTGGCAGAACAGGAGGTGGGGTCGCATAAAAAGGCGCTGTATCATACAGTAGCTGGCAACTAGGCCGTAAAATCAGCAATCTTCTTCTTCCTCCACTACAGCAAGTAGCTTGTGTTTCAGCTAAAGCAGTTTTCAAACATCTCTCACAGGGTAAGCCAAGTACATCAGGGGTACACTGAACAAGGCAATATAATGTAAGGCCCACTGAAACCTCAACCTCTTTTGTCTCGAAACCATGGTAAGAATTATTGTAAGCTGCGTTCTTAATGAGTCCTGACATCGTACTCACTAGTTTTTGTTCCAACTCGATTGGGTTTGACACCTTATCAAAGCTTGACCAATAAATCCATGGAAATTCCTCACCCTGTGAGAAAATGTAGCGGTTTGCATACCGCACTGTACACTCCTGGTAAAAAATTATAGCTTCCTTCCTATAAGTGCATACTTGAGTGATTTTTTCAGCTGCAGATTGAACACAGTTGTGGCATAGTTCAGGATCAACATCTCCTCTACAATAGAAGAGACCATAGACTTTGTCAGGGATTTTTCCACTGGAGGCATTGTAAAAACCTGTTGATCCCAGAAGGGCCGTAAGATCTGTGAGAAGGGTGTCAAGATTGCGCTTGAATGCACCATTCTGTGTGTAATTAGATGTAGTGTTCACGCACTGCTGAAGTAAGAATTTGGGTTGCGCTGCTGTAGTGGTGACTAAAACCTTGAATACTATGAACTTAAACAAGATAAAAGAAAGAGTCTGGGAGATTTGAGGGGGTGCCATTTCGGAATTGAGTGTTGATTAACAGAGAAACATCTGCATTAGTTAGGCATTCAGAAATTTGTCAAGAAATTTAGTTTGTTTTGACAAAGTCAACTTGTTTGCCAATACAAGACAGACTTGTTAATATAATTCTCACAAGTTGTTCCATGATGATGCTACGATACACTCTCATTTACACAAGTACCATAAAACAGAATAATTATATACACAACTACACAAATGAAATCATCTGTGTAAATACTTTATTTCTTGATGTCATCAAAAAATTATCTTGAACTCCATTTTCAACAAAAACAAAAACAGGCTATAATCCACCTGACATCAGAAGGGCATTACTTTAGCTTACCTTTTACTTCCTTAAATATTCACATAAATCTAACTACAAAGAAAACCTCCGAAATAACCCTTAGGGCTTGTTTGGATACCAAAATAAGAGGGCAAGGGAGGGGAGGGGAAAGGAGGGAAGGGAAAGGGAAAGAGAGGGAAGGGAAGAGAAGGGGAAGTGGAATGGGGTGTTGGTGTTTGGATACAGTTTCCCTCCAAATCTTTTCTCAAATCTTTCCTATTGCGGAGAGATTTTGATTTGCCTTGGAGGAGGGAAAATGAATCCCTCCCCCTCCATTTCCCTCCCCCCTTATTTGCTATCCAAACAAGGGATTCTAAATCCCCTACTCTCCCTCTCTTTCCTTTCCTTTCCTTCCAAATCCTTCCTTCCAAACAAGCCCTTAAGGTTGTGAGATCAATTTAAACAAGTAAAAAAAACTATATTAACTACACACAGATTTATGATTGATAAAGGGTACTTGCCTGTTTTTTATTCGGAGGCCAATATTATTTGAAAATCCTTAGCAGTTCGGCTTCTGTCGCCTGAGCTTTCAGTTTCAGGCAGTTTTCTGCGTTGTTGAGTCAGCAATTTTTCCAGTCATTGTTCATCAGGCTCCCCCCAAACATAGCTGAAAGCTGTTGGACGAGAAATAGAGGGTAGAGACCAATAGGCCTGACAAAACGTAGCCAAAAACGAATTGACGCAACCAGAAATGATCTAAAAACGCCTGAAAATGAAGAATTTGAGATAATAACTTAAATTGGCATGACCCCAAACAACACGACTCGTAACCGTTTGCCTCAAACTCTCAAAGCAACTCATACTAGTTACTATACTTGCCTCATACCAGGCAAATTGTTATAACTTATCCTCTAAAGTAGTCACACTACGTGATCAACTAGAGTAATGAAAGGCACATACCTGTTCAGTTTCGGTCAGCCAATTTCGTTTGATGATCCTCAGCAGTTCTGCTGCTTCTGTCGGAACTTTCAGCTTCTGGAAGTTTCTTGCATTATTATTCTCTCAGCTTCCTCTCGTTCCAGTTATTGTTCATCACCTCACTCCAATCAGCCTTATATAATTCATAACTTCATATAGATAGCTCTTAGCCACACCCCCTGTGATGATGTCACATGTAAAGGTCTCCCACGTTGAAGAAAGAGGAGAAAATGATCAACTTTATAAACGAAGGAGCTAGTCCACCCATTGTCAATTGGTTTTTGGATGAAACCTCCATGAACTTATGAAGTGGACACAATCTCCTCCTAGATGGGTGCAGCCCAGGCCCATGTGCGAATTTAATACCCTCTTCCACCAAATGAATATGTAATAGAAAGAACAAGAAAAAAAATGCAGCTAAGAAAAAGTAATTGCACTGTTGAACGTCAAGCACATTCTTATTGATACACGCTGAGAACAACATTAGTTTAGCTAGCCGGAAATGACATGTACATTCTTATTGATACTCGACGAATACACCTAAAAAATAGCCTGTCAGCTGCTTCAGAAAAGGCTCTAGCATGCCCAGAAAATCACTGAAACACATGGGTAAAACCACACCAGAAAAATCATTTGAGGGCAAGGAGAGAAGGCTGCCTATACATTCTGTTATCTGGCTATACAAATTTTATGCTGTACTAAAACAGTCTTGTTTCCAGTATCCAACATTATTAAGGTACCTACAACCATTGGCAGATCCAACTTGTACCATGTGGGGTCCATGGACACTGGAAATCTAAAATTCTGCACATAAAAATTTTGCCCAGTTTTTGTAGTAAGAACATCAAATCCCCTATCTACTAAAAGAATAGGTAATCTAACAATTTTTCCCTCCAAAAAGCATCTTTTTAAATAAGGAACTTAATTACAATTAATTGCATTTACTACTAAATAAGCAAAGTAATAATTACATTTTATTTCATTAACTTATTATTTTTTCATTAAAATTAATTTCTTTCATCAAATTATATTATTTTCACTGAAGTCTAAACTATAATATCTTAATTAAAATATAAATAAATAAAWTTATAAATTTGCTAAATCTGTTATTGATGCTATTACTTAAGAATGACTTAAYCCAATATAAAACAAAACCGTAAATCGCTATTATTACTTTCGTGACAAAACAAAATTAWGAGAATTTAAAAATTGAAATCATTAGCTTCGACTCTTCGTGGTATAAAAAATATTTTGTTTAAAATACATTTTAGCACATTACTCCTTTTTTTTTTCTCACAGCAAAATACAATAACGAGAAATATGAACAATTAATGAGATACCATTAATATATAAGTAATTTATTAAAAAGAAGAAACTCTATATACCGTGCATTTATTGCACGTGATCTAAACTAGTTAACTATTAATTACTGAATTATTATTTATTTATTAATCAATTATAAAATAGTTGAATAATAAATCTCTTTAGCCCGAGTTCGTAACTCATCATCAATAAATAAATACACTTGACTTAATAAATTCATCTTATACAAAATACTAATCATATATTGTATCTCATACAAATAATTAGTTTACTATTTGGGTATCGTCCTTTAAGTGTGACCGAAAGGGATCAGTTAATCACCCCCGTCTTACGACAGTAACGTCAAACTCTAGTCAGCCGAGCGTTACCGATTTACGTTGATCAACTGACAAAAAATAAATAATTCGTGAAATTCCTTTAACGAGATTTATTATGTAGATGCACTATTGAGGAGGACACTACTCTAACATATAGGCCAACTCATGAATGTCCCTCATCATTAAACTCGTGTTAACACGATTAATAAGCTCCGACATGTGGTAACAATGGTCATAAGTTGGCGGGGGGTCGGACATACTCATGGGTATAAGTGTGAGGTGGTAAGGGCATCGACACATGGGGTGGAGAACGAGGTGGTGGTGAGCCAAGTTCCTTCCCATCCTTTAAGTCTCTAAGGCTATAGGTGAAGTCACGGGAGATGGTGTAGCACATGGCCGGAGAGCGGGGTGGTCTTACCTCTGTGAGGTGATCAATTTCGGGCACCCTATCTTTAGCGGGTATCCTTATATACTCCTCCCCGGCTACCTTCCACGCATGGCCTCCTCCATTCACCTTCGCTATCTAATCAACCCCCGTACGCATGTAGGCTATGTCGAAGTAGGGTATGGTCATAGTCAACGACTTATCCCCCTCCCTCAGCTCATACCTCAACAATCTCTTGGCCAACAGGGTGACAATGGCACCACAATCCAAGGAACATTTCTCCAAGATAAACAACCTCTCCAAGGAACGACACACCATGGACACACCATTGAAATAAAAATGCTCCTAACGGTATGGGTTCAAGTAGGAACGCAAAAGCAACACCTCCGTGGAGTTGAGCTTACTTACGTCCTTCCTCCAGTAAAGGAGTTGGGTCAAGAGGCATAAAGATATCCTTAGAACTGGATGCTCCACATTGTTCACCTTCATATTACTCACCACGGTCCCCACATTCTCCGTATAAAGGTCAATGAACCTAGTCGCGCTCATCCCCTTCTCCACTTTGTCGAAGTGGAAATCAGTTCGCTTTTCAATCTTTGGGTAGGTAGCAAAGGTATCACAAGACATTGAGAAGGAAGTGTTCTTAAGCCTAAATCTCACTGCATGGTCCTTTTCATCATACATGTAGGAGATTAGAAAATCCTAGGTAAGGTTGTGGTATGATTGCTCCTCTAAATGGTATACGCCCTCCAACCCGAGTATTTCAAAAATCTCGCTCAATTCCTCCTCCACCCCTAACTCCCTCAAAGCACTCTTTGACACACATCTAGTCGGGGCCCTCCTCCTTCGGGCTAGGACAAGGAAGTCACTCTTGTGGTCCTCAGTTGAGAACTCAATGCTCGGGTATTTGGCAATGGTGATAGAGGGTGGGGCAACCAGCTCTTGGTGGGGTGGTGCAGCTTGGCTGTTTCATGTGGTCCTCGACATGCTACAAAAGATTTTTCATAAAAAGGCATGGATATAGAGAATAAAAATCAAGAATGGTTCTGAAAAGAATAGAGATTTCCAACATTTGAATGAGGACTTGACAATTGAATGCAATGTACATGTTCTTCCATCATACATCAAGCAAAGTTTTCTTAGAGTAAATTTTCCGAAAAAGTGTAATCTTTAAATCACATGAATCCTCACTCTAACTTGAAGTAACCATGTTTCTAACAATCATAAAACATTTGATACATTTGAACAAGAATCAAGCATGAAAATTTTAGACTTGTAGGCTGCACACTTAGCCGTTCTCGGCACCTTTAAGCCATGAAGTCATCTTAACAATGTCCAACAACACTTCACACTACTAACCAAGTGTAGAGTCTCACAAGACAAGCAAGGTATATTCCAAAGGTAAGAAAATAAAATGGGGACATGTATACTCAAATTTTGAGACTCTTGTGTCAACACTTAAGAAAGATTTCGGTGTAAGGTTATATGTCTTATTGTCAACACAGATTTAAGATGATTTACATCAATTAGATCATGTTCCAACATCCTAATCAATATTTATTCCAAATTAATAAGATGGTTTCAAGAATTTGGTTCAACCTTTAAGACGGAAACATCGGTTTTAAATTATGTCATGACCAAATCCAAATATATCATAGCTTATAATATCATTAAACCGGGTTTAAGATGAAGAAAATCACAACACGTTCACTACTACATGGTTCAAAAATTTTGGTCATGAATGGAAAACAGAATTTCATTTTGAGTTGATGTATCACATTACTAGTAAAGGTAGTGATCTTATAGGCCAATTTAAACAAGTTTTACACATGAAAAATCAAAATTTGGGCATGAACTCCCTTAATTTCAAAACTTTAAGACGGATTTTTAAGAGAAAATTTTCACAAGCAATGCGAAATGCATCCATAATAACAAAGGTTAGGCCTTTGTTGTCCAATTAAACCTAACAACAAACATCAAAAACAACTATTGACTCCAACATTAGGATTTTCGAGTTCTTCATCCATGGGGCAAATTTCAACATAAAAATTCAATATTTAACAACAACAATGCTATAAAAGACTAACTACTATCATGAATTAACAAAAAACATGCAAACAATAGACAAATCTTGAATAAATTAGTGTAGATCTAAACAAAAATCAATTTGGGGAAAAACATAATAAGAAGCAATTTACTCACATTGTTGAATTAAAAGGATTAAGGAAGTAAGATTCTTGTTTCTAGGTGGTAAATGGAGCAAAAGGAGTGCTTGACTGATTTTAGTGAGATTTTTGATGGTGAAAATATGAGGATAAAATGAAGAATGAAGAAGATAACATGAGTAAAAAGGAAATTTTTACTCGATTTCTCAACCCGTGTAGGCCACTCGGTCGAGAGGTCAAGTTTACTCGGTCGAGTGGTTAATTTCCAGAAATTTTTCCAAATTTTGGAAAATTGGTCCACTCGGTCGAGTACCAAGGTCCACTCGGTAGAGTGAATTGCACTCGGTCGAGTGTGGCTCGTACTCGGTCAAGCATTGCCTTACAGCTCGAGATTTCAGATTTTACTTAGACGATAGGATTCTGCATCAAAAGAAAGATTCGAGGCACACCGGATACCGGTTATACCTTCCGAGTTAGTTTGCACGCCAACCAACTTACCGTTATTGGCACACTACCCTCACACAAATGCTTATATAACCAAATGTCATTGCTACTCACGCTTATGATAATATTAGTAAACTTAAAACAAACATAAGACATAAATATCAAGGAACAGGACCATTGTCCCTCCTACCAACACGTATTAACAACATCCAACACATGCCACAAATGTTAACGTACTCATCCTACTTCCACACACATTATCATGCACCATATGGACAATCACGTCACGTAAAAGAGCTCCCCAACAATCACAACACATATGCAAACATGAGGGCGCCCACGTAGTGACTAACCGAGACAATAAGAACTAGTTTTGGCATGAGGGCGCCTACTCATCCAAAACCGATCTCCCATTGTACTCATGTCATTTTCATTTTTTAGACCTTTATAAATTCAATTTGGTTCATTGGTTCAGGTTCCAAAATCGTTGCTCTGATACCCCTTTGTAACACCACCTTCTTGCCCGACCAAGACAATGGGAGGATGTTACCATCTCGGTTTCCCAAGGCGATGAATCAGAGTTTCAAGTAAGAAACACTTAACATAAATTATCTACTTAGTGATACATACATGATGAATGAATAACAAGTGCATTCTACGAATATAACTCATCTAACAACTAGGTTATCTACACGACTCGACTCCGAGTCTGAGACTCGTCCCGTCTCCCGCGTGAAATCAAATCAACATGTAATCAACCTGCTTCCCATATGATCGGAAATATCATATTGATCAACACAGGACACCCCGAAAATAGGTGACAATTATAAACAACCCAAACACGTCAGTTTCGATAATAAAACAAAATGCAATATAAATGACCATGTGACATGACAAAACATAAATGAGACATAGTTTCACCACACCAAACCGGCACTGGGACACGCCCAGACGTACCCACAAATCGGTGATGGCACCGCAACAACGCCCACCAAAACAGCCGGACAGTAGCCCGAAAAAGGTACTCCGGACACACCGGTGGTACTGGGCCCGAGAGCGACTCGGATCCCTTGCCAGACGACGTTACTCAACCTCACGTGCTCCATAACTAAAGCAATTAATATGAACATCCCTCTTAGAGTTGGAAGCTCCAAGAGGCGACCCGAGCATAAGACGGTCTCCCAACTGCCTTACGTCTCCATAAGAACAAGTAACACCACCGTAACGCCGCCAACAATCTCCAACAAGAACATTAGATATATGGATACAAACATGGACACAATATCAAATATGACATCTCATACAACATACCATCAACATACTATGGATGTAACCATGTGTCGAAGAATCCCGACTCTCAAATCGTCACAACCAATACCATGTTATAATAAAATTCCGACACTTACATGAAACTCGTCATCAACCTCAATTATCATGGTGAATGCAAGACTACTCATATCATGGAAGATAAGTGACCAATGCATACAAAACACATATACAATACCTAAACCGAGTAGGATTAACCTACCTTTTTGCAAATCTCCAATATAGCTACTCGAATCCGACACAATCCTATGTCATGAAACCGTCTCGTCCTATACAAGTCACATAATACTATCATAACGCATCCTACACTATTATAAAATATAAACCCTTATTATTTCCCACTAATTGCCCATATTACTTATACTAATCACTAATTAATTATCGATAACAAAACCTCCAAAAGTTGTGGTTCAAAAACACTAGAAAACGGTAGATCTTACCTACTAAGATGAAATGAATGATGAACAAGGTGAGCAATCTCCTAACCAAGCTTGAATCCCATAGGAAAGGTATTTAGGATGGTTTTAGAGATAAGGGAGAGGGTTTATAGTGATAAGAAGAAAGGATAAAATGATTAGGGTTAGGTGGGATAAGGTTCACGAGATTAAATGACTAGGCGGTCGCACACTGATACCGGTCGTCAAGTACCAAAAATAAATCCTAGGTCAACTAACAGAAGCTAGCGGAAGTAGGGT
>VHZZ01002785.1:35372-45587 GCA_009801015.1 Silene noctiflora | reverse complement strand
CTACTTACCAATCCAACGTTAACACTATCCTAAAATCTTTCTCATCTATTAACCAATCCAACATTAATAACTATGGCTACTACAACTTTAGCGCTGGAAAAGACCCTAACAAAGTCCAAGCCATGGCGCTTTGCCGGGGTGACCTGCCCCCGGGTGCTTGCCGACTTTGTGTCCAGAACCAGGCCCCGACACTTCCTGCATCCTGTCAAAACCAAAAACAGCCTTTTGGGTACTCGAATGATTGCATAATATTTTACTCAAAGAATACAATTTTTCACACTTTGAGAGTTGTTCCAAGATGGGCTCTATGGAATAATCGCGACGTTTCTAATATAGCAGTGTTCAATGTCACACTTAGTAAGCTGATGCGTAGCTTATTAAAAAAACGCCTCATCAGGTGATACCAAGATTAAATTTGCGACCGGAAAGACTAATCTCACTTCCAATCAAACCTTGTATGGGATGGTTCAGTGTACTCCAGATATGTCCAGGAGTCAATGTGTTGAGTGTGTGCAAATTATTTCTGGGTTAATTCAAAAATATTTTATTACCTCTAACTTTACTGCTGCTGGAGCCAGAGTAATTACCCCTAGCTGTAATTTTAGGTATGATATGTACTCTTTTACTGGTAATGTGCCTGATGTTGCTACGCCGCTTGCACCTCCATCGCGACTGCCTGCACCAAGGGGGTCAGAAAGAAGTAATGCTTCTGTACAAGGTAACAATCCTTTCCCGTTTTTTTTTCCTGGTTCAAATAGATAATATTGCATAAATCTGACCGTCCTTACCTTGTCATAAACGAGAAACTTTCTATGTACTCAAGGTAATGGATTTAATACTGTATGTTATAACAGATGCTGATAAGTATATGATTTTTTTTTTCTTTTTTCATATTTTGGTTCTTAGCCGCAAAGAACAAGAAGACTCGTACTTTAGCTGCCATTGTTATCCCCAGTGTGATTGTTGGAGCAATAATTTTAACTGCTGTCATATGTCTCTTATTCAAGAGGAAAAGGAAGCATTGCTTGTCAAAGTTTAATAGTAAGCAAAAAAGCCCCTCTCTTCTAATATTTACGACGTATTTGGTATGAGGTCATAAAAATGATGGAATTCCATATTGATTATCAATTTATTTTTTTATAACAAAACTTCTGAAAACAGGATAAGGTTAGTGTACATTCGACCCCTCTTTCCTGGCCTTCAACCGGAGCGTTAAGGCTAGTTGTTGTTGTTGTTGTTGTTGTTGTCGTCTTCTTCTTCTTCTTCTTCTTCTTCTTCTTCTTCGTCTTATATACATACTGATGTGTTTCTATGTATGTAGAGGAAGATATAGAAACTCTGCAGTCATTGCAATACACTCTAGCTGCCTTGAAAACGGCAACAGAGGACTTCTCCGTTGACAACAAGCTAGGAGAAGGCGGATTTGGCATCGTCTATAAGGTAATTTGTGATTTTAAATGCCTAAACTTACGAAAACTGTCAAATGCGAGTTAGAAAAGCTTATTTTTCATTAGGGTAAGCTGCCTGATGGGGAAGCAGTAGCAGTGAAGAGACTGTCAAAGAATGCAACACAGGGTAATGTACAGTTCAAGAATGAAATTCTGATATTAGCCAAGCTTCAACATCGGAACTTGGTTAGGTTGCTAGGGTTTTGCGTGGAAGGCGAAGAAATGCTCCTTGTTTATGAATATGTTATCAACACAAGCCTCGATCACTTTGTATTCGGTTAGTAACTATCTATATACTACCGATCTTTACGACACTTTGTTGACATTGTTTTTGCTCGAGTGTCTGAACCCAAGTGCATCAGCGCATCACAGATCCAGTGCAGCGTGCTTCTATGCGATGGGAAACACGTTACAATATCATCACTGGCATTTCAAGAGGGCTTCTTTACCTTCATGAATATTCAAGACTGCGAATAATTCATCGCGATCTAAAAGCTGGGAATGTGCTCTTAGATGTTTACAATCCCAAGATAGCAGATTTTGGGATGGCAAGGCTTTTTAACATTGACGAGACTCAAGCAGTGCCAAGCAAAATTGTTGGTACTTAGTGAGTACTCCTATCATTTAGCCATGTTCTTCAGTATGTCATTCTTTTGGATATTTTTAACTATGATTAAGTGATCGTGGATTTTTTGCAGTGGATACATGCCGCCTGAGTATGTGCTTCACTGTCATGTCTCACTGAAGTCCGATGTCTTCAGCTTTGGTGTGCTTGTGCTGGAGATTGTCAGCGGCCAGAGAATCAGTCGTTTCCAAATTGGAGAAAACCCAGAAAATCTACTGACGTTTGTAAGTTTGATACAATTACAGTTTCTACAGATCATTATTTGCAAGGACATAAAAGCAGCCGATACATCATTATAAATCTAACACTTGATTTCTTATACGGCAGGCATGGAAGAGTTGGAAGGAAAGGAAGGCCTTGATTTCTTATACGGCAGGCATCAAGCACAGAAATATTGAAATGCATCCACATCGGTTTGCTGTGCGTGCAACATAACTTAGCTGACAGGCCAACAATGTCATCAGTCAGTTTGATGTTGAGTAGTGAGTCGGTGTCTCTTCAAGTCCCTTCACAGCCAGCATTTTTCACCAGGAGCAACACACCATTTAATGCACCTTCACACGGGAACACCCCAGATCAGTCTACTAATAGGTTACCAGTTATATACTCGATAAACGAGGTTACTATGACACAGGTGCACCTTGATAATCGTGCTCATTACAGTAAATCAAGCGAATGTAGGGAGTAATTGTTCAGTTGTTCTAGATAAGGATCTGTCTGTTGTAAATTCTCCGGTTTTGAAAACCAATCAAAGTTAATCAACCAACTTCTGCTTATGTTCTAACTTATTTCTTTATTATGTTGTATGGTTTTATGCATACTTGGATCGACAATCTTGAGCTTGACTGTGAGCGGCCATGGAAGAGTACCTATCGCCAAAGATTTGAAGATTTGTTCAACCTATTGATTTTGATTTGGAGCCTCCCTTTCCACTCATCCTTCATATCTCTTCTTCTTTATTAGACCCCTTGTGGATGCCTCCCCTTTGTCAGTGGGTGATTGTATTGTTGGAGATTGTGGTGAGACGCACTTTGGAAATTCTAGTGTACCATTTATATAACTTATGTCCCCGTGTATGGGGACCCACTAACACCTCAATGGTATCGAACTGCTTAGTTGTACTGTTATCGATACGTCCGGGTTTAACCGTTCTTTGTGTTGATGACATCTTTGCAAAAAGGTAATTTGAATATTTTTCGAGTTTATTTCATTGTACGCAACTGTTAAATCTTGCGCACCAATTGACTAAATCCACGTATTTTGTCCCTGATATTCCATAATTGCCCCTCGTCTGAAAAGTTAATAAGAAAGAGTAATGTCTTCCATTGTACTAATGCTAAGTAGCCATACTGTCAGTCTGTCACTCGATGCATGATACGTGTCGTTTAGCGTATACAAATTAATAATTTATAAACCTTACTCTTATTCCAATTCTATATTAAATCTAGGTAGCATAGTCGAGTAAGGGTCGATCCCTCGGAGACATTAGTTATTTAAAGGCAACTACTAGGCATGTAATATGTAAGTATATTCACAAGTATGAGTTAGCTATGAGACGACCTTATAGCCAACTCAGCAGCGCCGTCACTGCTCTCGTGCTGCCATGACGAACCCCGACGACAAAATCGTTGAAACAAAATCCTCTGCTCCATACTCCATTGTTCCGGTTGAAAATCCGGGTACGAACATTACACAGGTCACATTCACCGGCAGAAATTATGACGAATGGTCTCGCTGCTTCCGACTCGCTCTTCTTGCCAAGGGAAAGCTCGACTACATCGACGGGACCATCTCGACGCCAGCCCCCACTGATCCAGACTTCAAGTCCTGGAGATCGGCCAATGCTCTTGTATCAGCTTGGATCTTCAATTCCATTGATGCAGATCTTCGCACATCCATCTCGCTTCAGGACGACGCGACTCAATTATGGGCCGATATCAAACAACGCTTCACTGTGGTAAACGATGCTCACATTTTTCAATTAGAAAATAATATTACTGCTTGTAAGCAGGGCCCCACGGAGTCTGTAATGGCATATTACGGACGCATCAAAAAGCTATGGGACGACCTTATAGCCAACGACGGATTCCCATCGTGTTCCTGCAACCCCTGCTCGTGTAATCTCCTTAGTCTCCTTCACCGCCGTCGCGAGAAGAAACGGGTACGTTCCTTTCTTATGGGTCTTGACTCTCGATATGCTACTCTTCGATCCCATATCCTCGGGACTGGCCCGTTGCCAAATTTGAACCAAATTTATAGTCGTCTTCTCCAAGAAGAAGGCATGCGTGCCTCCTTAACTACCACAGACCCTGACCCACGACCCGACCCTATGATCTATGCTGCCCGCGTCCACTCAGGGAACCGTATTGATAAACCTGGGAACTCGAACACCACCAGCACCGAAACTAAGACTGGTTCATCCTGTATTGCTTGTAAGCGATCTGGACATACCTTTAGGACATGCTTTCGGGTCACCGGGAATTTTCCGGACTGGTGGGGAGATAGACCACGTGATAGAATCTATATAAATGCCGATGCCACTGACATGAGTCAGGCCATCGTCGTTCCTGACGAACGCGGTCGCAACAAACGCCAATCCTCCCAAGGCCCTCGTGCTCACGTGGTAAGTCAGGTAAACCACGCAATTGCACCTTCTTTGTCCAATACTGCTGCACTTGACAGTGTGAATCTCAATGCGTTGAACCCAACCGAACTCGCCGAACTAGCTCAGTTATGGCAGTCCCACAAATCCTCTGCCACCGATCATCTTAATGGTAAGATTTCTGTCTCCTCTTGGATCATTGACACAGGGGCGTCCCACCACATGTCGGGACGTTTGTCGCATTTTTCTAATATTCGAGCAATCACACCTGTTTCCGTAGGATTGCCTAACGGAGATCGTACCCTAGCAACTCAGTGTGGGGACATTGCCTTATCCCCTCGTCTCATACTAAAAGACGTTTTATATGCTCCCAAACTTCAATGTCATTTGATTTCCGTTTCTAGTCTCCTTATTGATGATTCACTAACTATCCAATTTTCTCACAATTTATGTTTAATTCAGGACCGTTCCTCGAAGATAGTGATTGGTGCGGGTGAGCAACGCGAGGGACTTTACTATCTTAAAGATGTCCGACACTTCGAGCCTAAAATCTGTATGGTGGAGTCTCTTGACGCAACCAAATTATGGCACCGAAGGTTGGGGCATCCCTCTACCGACATTACTCGTTTTCTTCCTTTTTTGCATAATAATAAAACTCGTTCTATTTCTAATTTTCATAGCAAAACTTGCGATATTTGTCTTCGCGCCAAGCAAACCCGTGAACGTTTTTATTTGAGCCCGAATAATGCTGTTTCCATTTTTGATTTAATTCATTGCGACCTATGGGGTCCATATTCAGAGAACGGGTCATGTGCATCTCGGTATTTTTTAACCATTGTCGATGATTTCTCTCGCTCCACTTGGGTCTACCTTTTACGTTATAAAAGCGAAGCGCGTCAAAAATTGCTTAATTTCTTTGCTTTAATCGACAGACAACTCAACAAGAAAATCAAATGTTTACGTAACGACAACGGCACCGAGTTTTCTTGTCTCAAAACTTTTTTTGATGAAAATGGAGTTATTTTTCAAACCTCAAATGTTGACACACCTCAATAAAATGGACGGGTCGAAAGAAAACATCGTCACATTTTAAACGTTGCCCGCACTCTTCTTTTTCAAGCTTCCCTTCCTATCTTCTTCTGGGGGGAATGTGTCTTAACGACCGTCTACTTAATTAACCGCACCCCCTCGAAAATTTTACATGGCAAAACCCCATACGACCTCTTGTTTAAGAAACCCCCACCCAGGGACCATATGCGAACCTTCGGATGTTTGGCTTATGCAAAAACTATTAATCGGGGTCATGACAAATTCGCTTCTAAAAGTCGGAAATGTCTATTTATTGGATATCCTTACGGCAAAAAAGGTTGGCGTCTCTATGACCTCGACACCGGCTCTTATTTTGAATCACGAGACGTAGTCTTTGTCGAAGATAATTACCTGTATAAGTCCATTCACCTTCACGACACTGCACACATCTCTACTCCTCCTCTGACCGATACCTGCAACACCATTGATCAGGTTTTAATACTTCACAATCCAACCCATAGCCCTGCATCCAATCAGCCCATATCGAACCCTACACAGACCATCTCGACCACTGCTCCCTCTACCCCGCACAACGTGCCTGACCACCCATCTGTCGCTGACCAACCCACCGATCCACTGGTTGCACCCTCTGATCCCGACCCCACTACCCTTGGTCGTGGGCACCGTCTCAAGAAACCAAATCCGAACCTCAAAGATTTTATCGTTCCCACTTCTCGTCCCTCGCCTACTGCTCTACACGCATCGTCACCGTCTTCAGGTACTCGCTTTCCCATTCACAATTATGTCAGTAGTAATATTTTTTCCACTAACCATCAAGCTTTCTTGACGGCCGTGACCAAAAATCACGAGCCCCGTACTTTTTCTGAAGCAATGCAGGACGCGAAGTGGAAGGAGGCCATGGAACGTGAAGTCGCAGCCCTTGAAATGAACAAAACTTGGACGCTTGAACCATTGCCTCCCACCAAGAAGGCAATTGGATCCAAATGGGTGTTCAAAACTAAATATAATGCCGACGGAACGATCGAGCGATACAAAGCCCGCCTTGTTGTCATGGGCAATCGACAGGTCGACGGAGTCGACTATACCGAAACATTTTCTCCCACAGTCAAATTGGTCACTGTTCGTACACTACTCGCCATTGCCGCAGCAAAACAATGGGACCTTCATCAAATGGACGTTCACAATGCTTTCCTCCATGGCGATCTCCATGAAGAAGTATACATGAGACCCCCACCCGGGTTCCTTTCGCATATGGGCGGAAAAGTATGTCGATTACGAAAATCCTTATACGGCCTCAAACAAGCCCCTCGATGTAGGTACGCTAAACTCGCCTCTGCTCTTACCAACTACGGCTTCAAGCAATGCCCATACGATCACTCACTCTTCTCCATCACAAAGCCTGGGAATGAAGTGCACGTGCTTATTTATGTTGACGATCTCGTCATATGCGGTAACGATTCAGTTTTGATCAAGCAATTTAAGTCTTACTTATCCAGTTGCTTTCACATGATGGACCTTGGTCCCTTGAAATATTTTCTTGGGCTAGAAATTGCTCGAAGTAAAACCGGGTTATTCATATCCCAGCGAAAATATGCTCTTGATATACTTCACGAAACCGGGTTAATTTGCTCCAAACCCAAGTCTATTCCAATGGAACCGAATCACCAATTGGCCCGTTCCACCGCCCCACCCATGAAGGATCCGCAGCCATATCGCCGTCTCGTGGGGCGCCTAGTTTACCTCACCATTACTCGACCAGAACTTACTTACTCGGTTCATACCTTGGCCCAATTTATGCAGACACCAACCACTGACCACTGGCAAGCAGCATTACAAGTCGTACGCTATCTCAAAAATGCTCCAGGTCAGGGACTTCTCTTGCGTTCTGATAGTGACCTCACACTCTTAGCCTATTGTGATGCTAACTACGCAGCATGTCCCACGACCCGTCGGTCCCTCTCTGCCTATTTGGTTCTCCTCGGGTCCTCTCCAATCTCTTGGAAAACAAAGAAGCAAAATACGGTCTCTCGCTCTTCAGCCGAATCCGAATATAGAGCTATGGCATATACAACGTGTGAACTCAAATGGCTCAAAGGTCTTCTCTTGTTCCTCGGCTTACCTCACAAACATCCCATCAAACTCTTCTGCGATAGTCAATCTGCCTTACACATTGCACGCAATCCGGTCTTTCACGAACGGACAAAACATATTGAGGTCGATTGTCACTTTATACGAGACGAAATTCAAAAGGGTACTATTACGACAAGCTACATTCATACCAAGAGTCAACTCGCAGATATCTTTACCAAAGCCCTCGGATGTGCCCTGTTCTCTGATCTTCTGTCCAAGTTGGGCGTTTCTAACCTCCACGCACCAACTTGAGGGGGGGTAATAGAGCCGTTGCCTCGATCAAGGAAGGAGCCGTTAGGCTCAATATTCTCACAAGGCAATCATCGATATTCTTTCCATATATTGTGTAATCATAGCTGTTAGTTTATTCTTTCCCATATTAGCTAAGATCATGTATCATATAAATACCCTTGTATACTCTCTTTGTACCATACGATTAACATATTCGTAAAACGAAGATATTCGATATATTACGATTTCTAATAAAGCCGCTTCAATCGATGGACTGCTCCTATCTCCGGTCGCCGTCAAGATCGTCACAAGTAATTTGGGTATTTTCTGTAYTTGCTTGCTTGGTAAATTAGGGTAGAGGAATTGGGTATTTATACTTGAGGAAGGTCGATTTCTTGTAGCATAAGAGATTGATTTTTCAGAAGATAAAGGATAAATTTTGTGATTAAAATATGGGAAGAAACTGATCACGAGAATCCGAGATAGAGAAGGAGTTTCCATTGCTGAGTTTTTTTGTTCTTCCCGTAACTTCCAAAACTCCAGAAGATTTTAATTAATTAACTCCTTTGCTTTTGAATTGTAGTCCACGTGATAATGATCCCCAACTTGGCATTCTATTCTACTTATTTCCAAGTTTCTTGTTTCTGATCGCAAGGCCCAAGTCTCTGGCTTTTGATCCTTTAATTACTTGCCGGCCCACATATAATCTCTTCATTTGATTGACGTCATTTKCTGGCCCATCCATTCTTAAGTCTTAATTACTCTTWCGGCAACTCAAATATGGTCCGACTCGCATTCCGTTCTCGGTCTCGGCCCATCTTCACTCRTGATGAAATCTGGTATTATTAAAATACACCAAGTTAAGCCCATTTACATCTAAAATAATAATATTAGTAATTCAATCCCGAGACCAACAAATATATTGTATATAGCTCAAATAATGCGAAAGACGACTGTAAAACAATATAATTAAGAGGTGTAAATATGAGTAATTATCGTGTTATCAATGCACCATTACAGCCTGCCTTTTTTACGGATGGTGTCGCGATGTCACAAGAATATAATTCAGACTTCAGGTGGTCACTTGAATCTGGCACCACATTAGCTTCGTGTTCAGTGAAGATGTTAATTACTTATTTCCATTGCAAATTGCCTTTCTGTGTTCTTAACTGTTATCCTTACCATGCTATAATTATTCCATTCCGTCCTGTTCACAATTGTCAAAAGCTTAATAAAATGAAAGCTTCCGTAAAATGATTTCGACTTTTCTTTCGTTGTGACCCTATTTCTGCCTAACTACACAATCTATTTGTTCAAATCCAAAATTTACATTACGTAGATTTAACAGAAACTCATATTGACTCGAATCAAATGAACCCTCGTAACCGTTCAACAGGTCTAACCTAGCTAGTAGTCTAGTACAATTATTCTCATCTTCAGTAGGACAATGTAGCTATGATTCCTATGAATACTACTAAACACAAGTTGCACCTTGTGCATTGTTTTAGACCACTTGGTACTCAAATTGAGGGAAAAAATAATAGCATGGGGCCAACATTCTTAATTATGCAATAGAGAAAAGTGTCATTTACTGGTAAGTGCATGTATGTAATGGTACGTCTGCTACGGAGTACATTATGCAATAGTCGTTGCACTTTGAGATAGCAGCCCCTGTTGCTATTGACTCAGGTATGAACTATGAAGTCATTTTTATATCTTAAGGGCCAGTCTTTATTCTTCATTATAAAACTGGATTTTAGCATAGTATTTCAATCTCCATTGCAGGAATAGTCATCAGTAATGCGATTTTTCTTTTTCCATTATAATACGGAGTATATACTCTTTTATTTTTTTTAAATCGGTCATGATGCAGTGTCAAAAATCATGATATTTCGGTTCAAACCAACTTTAATTACGTCCTCAATTCTCTTGCACTACTTAATCATTAATGTAACCATACTACACTAATCAAACAACACACAAACATGATGCTACCTAAGTCACATYTCTTACTTCTTCGACACCTAACCCTAATCCTAATCCTAATCATTCCCAAAGCATTATGTTAGGACTTAATTGTTGATGATGACATGCCCATTTTAATTGTGTTTCTAAGTGTACCATTTCAG
>VHZZ01002783.1:72208-118198 GCA_009801015.1 Silene noctiflora | reverse complement strand
TTTACATCGGTATAATTGTAATACTAAAATCATATTTTATTAAACATATTCACCTTCTTATTTATTTTTTCAATTTAATAAAATTAAACCCGTGCTTTTTTTGCACGGGTGTAAAACTAGTAAGCTAAGAAGATCTCCTATTTAAATATGCTTTTATCAATTGTCAAACAAGGCTCACTCACAAAATTTGTGACTCCACGTTTTCTCTCTTGCTTTCCATTTCCTTCATTTTCCACCACAAATTTCATTCCTCTTAAAAACTACCCAAAAAGCAATGTAAAATATCAAAAATTTTTGTGTATTTTTGAAACTCGAAAATAAATGTACAACAACCTCGCTATAAACCACTCTCATTTTTATTATAAACCTTGATTTTTTCACATAAACTTTAAGATATATGTAAAATAATCAATATTCTCCATATCATAGATATATATATTTTTTAACAGTTTCGCATATTCAGTGTAAGTTTTTAATAAAATGCTACACGAACACAAGTATATACTATGTAATAGACTATTCCGTTCGTAAAGACTAGCAAATTAAATGGGACTCTCTTCAACATATAAATAAGGGTTATTCTACAGGGTATTGTCGTGTTTTTTCGAATTCTACATGGTATCCTTCATTTTCTCAAAACTTCACGAGTACCTCTAAACATAATAAAACCTCTCAAAATACCCAAAATGCATTAATATGCCTCTTTTAAATGTTTGTTTTATGCACTTTTTTTTTGACATACCATCAACATAAATATCGTTTACTCAATCGTAAACATATTTTCCTTAAAAAATTAACTGTTTGAATACTTAATTTTTAGTATTTTAAGTACTATTTACTAAGTTTAGAGGTATTATAAATGTATTTCAAAAACGAGTACCCCTGTGAAATTTGAAAAAATACAGAAACACCACGTAGAAAAACACTATAAATAATCTTACAAGTTTTTCCCTAAACGATCTTTATTAATTACTGTACCGATTAAAACTTATCTTCTCCTCTATAACATTTTTGTGAGAGAAAGACATACAAATTACTCCGTAGCATGGATGTTATTGAATGCAAGGTAAGATATTTCGTCGCTTTCGCATTCAGTTTATACATGTTAATTATGAAATTAGAATCGGCCTCTATGCTTTATCTCTATATATCTATGAATCAGATGATCTTATCCAGTTATTATTGATACATTAAGTATAATGAATCTATGAATGTTTGATGACTTTGATCTATCTAGTGAAAAGTACGTACATTATACTACAGGTCGGCTGCATTTAACACGAACGCTATCCGTCTTAAGCTTAAAATCAGGAGATACGGTATGTTTTGTCTTTGTATTTAATCCGTCTTAGACTTAAATGAATAATGCCCGTTTTATGCAAGACTTACTTTTTAATTTTTCAACTGGCTCGATTTAAACATTAATTGACTTATCTTCTTATTAATCGTTTTTTATTACTTCGAGTTTACTTTTATCTTTCTACACATAATAAAATGGATGCAAGTGGTAGACAAGTGGGTGGGAAATGGTATACCCACTTACCTCCACTTGCATTTGTGTGAGAGGACCGATATCCGTCATAAGCTTAGGACGGATAGTGGTTGTCTTAAGCAAAACCTTCTGTACTAACATATTTGATGATTGGAGGGGTAAGCCATTTTAATCTGGTAGTCCGACAACTAATGTTATCTATTCAACTCGTTTTAACCTTAAAACAAATACATCCGCCTTAAACAAAAAAATGCGTTAATCCAAATACATACCGTTGCAAGAGCTTTCTATTCAAATAATTTTACAATCCAAATAACATATTATTCAACTATTAATCTAATCAAACAAGTTGCAAAAACAAGAACAATTCATACCCAAAAAATAAAATAAAATAAAAAATCCAACATTCATAAGTGGGATGCATTATCCTCTATGCGTACAAATAACATAGCGTCTTACTTGTACCGGCCACAAACTTGTGATGAAATAATCCGTCCCAAATGAAAATTTGTGTACAAATACAAGAGGTTTTCAAGACTATGCTTTGTCAACCAAATTATATACTCCAAATAACTACTCCCTTCGTCCCGGTCATTTGTTTTCCTTTAGTTTTGGCACAAAGACCAAGAAAAGATGAGGGAACCAATTATAAAATGACAAGTGGACTAAATTGAATGTAAAAGATCAAATTACTCATTAAATACAATCCTAAAATAGAAAGGATAACAATTGATTGAGATCCCAAAATATAAAAAAGGACAACAAATAACCGAGACGGAACAAGCAGTGCTTAAGAATAGTGATTATCCAAAATATCTACATCCTCACCTACTAAACTATTTAATGGCTTTTGAGTTATGACAACTTGACATACAACAACTTATAAATATCAACCTCTCAAAACCCCCTAAAATATCTTATCCACTATACTATTTTTCCTTTTTTTTCCTCTATAAAAATACCTTATTATTCACATTAATTTACTTTTTATTTTTTATTTTCCTTTTTTTTCTTTTTCTTTTTCTTTTTTATTTTTATTTTTATTTTTATTTTCACACCACCCTAGTTTCGTTCCTCATTAACAAAAAGCCCACCAAATTTTTTATAAACCTTCGAAATTACGCTTAAATTACATGTTTTAAAATTTAAACTATATTTGTGATTATTAACGTAATAAATATTAAACGAGATGGGCTTTCTTGACGAGCTATGGGACGAAACATTGGCCGGTCCAGCACCAGAAACAGGCTTGGGCTTGGGCTTGGGCTTGGGCCGGCTCCGTAAATATAATTCAATGTCAGCCGTTAGAGCACCAAATCATCCAATGGTTAATGTTGCTACACGTCATCATGATGATCATGATCAGACGGTCATGGTTACTCGTAGCATAACCATTTTACGGTCCAAAAATAATCTATCGGTTGATCCCGGTTCTGGTTCTTCTACTCCTTCTAGTGGGCCCTCATCTCCTGATTTCTCACGTAAGTAGTTATGAACTATGATCATTTTTTTAGCGGCGGAGTCAGAATTTTACGTTAAGGACGAGGAAAAAATTCTAAAAGAAAATTCAACTTTAAATTTCAAGTTTTTCATTGTTTTAGTGGTAGTGGGGTCGTCTCTGCTGAAGATGGGCATATCCGTCATTAGTTGAAGACGGGTCAAGTAATATCCAAGTGGGTAGATAAGAAAGAAACAGAATGTTACTCCCTAGACATTTTATTTTTGTCTTATTTACCCACTTGGGTATTACTTAACCCCTCTTCAGCTTATGACGGATATGTCCGTCTTCAATGAGACTTGTCGTTTTCCTTAATAACGTGACCCTGGTTAATGGTGTTAAGTCGGCTATACATACTCGGACTTATAAATTCAAAAAATGTGAGGGAATAATTATAATTACTCGGAGTTGACTAGTTGATAAGGTTAATGTCACGATTCACGATTAGTTTTTATGTAATTTAATTTATATTTTTAATATAATTATTAGTACTCGGAGTAGACTAGTTGATAAGGTTAATCTCACGATTCACGATTTGTTCTTACGGAGTTTAATTTATATTTTTAATATAATTATAAGTACCTAGGAATAGACTAGTTGATAAGGTTAATGTCACGACTCGCGATTAGTTCTTACGTAATTTATATTTTTAATTTGTGCAGCTGGAACGACCCGAGATCCGGATGTGAAACGGTTCAGTAGAAAAAAACCAACATTTGACCCAGTGGATATGGATCATGCTGCTTCAACCAGCCCTACTGTTTATGATTGGTTCTCTCTATGATCTTCTTAATTATCCAAGTATTTATTTGAATATTATCTTTATTAATTATTACTAGTATATTTTACAATTATATAACGGTCTTAATTGAGTTTTTTTATATGTTTTACGATAACTAATATAAGATTGTTTCTGATAATGTAGGATTATGATAGGTGCTTTGGACCGTTGAGTACGAATTGACAACCATCGATCTTTTGCTATGTGGACATCTCATCGTTTATTATATGTAATAACTAGTATTGTATATATAATTCGCCGGTTGGGTTAACATTTTTTTTTTTTAACAGCCGTAAAGAAAGTCGCTCGTCTATAGCCTTGAGCTTGATCTTATGTAGTTGGAAAGCTATGTAACAAAGTACTAGTAGATCTTAGAACTTGTTGTCCTTGTACTATGTATGTATATGTAGACAATGTAGTAAGAAAAATGTCTTGTAAAACGGTTAATCGGGGGTCTGACCTATTTATGTAAGTCGGGTCAAACTGGTGTAGGTGACCAAGCTAGTCGAAGTACTGATCGTCTCCCCTATGTAGTCGTGCTTTAGAATTGTATGTTAGCCTTATGTAACCGATATTCATGTTTTGATAAATTTTATATTAACGTTCGTCTTTTTCCTAATTAAGAAAATCGTTCTGTTTACTATTGATATGAAAATCAAGATCATCTTCTATGTAATTTTACCACAAGGATCAATCACCTCGTGGTAAGACTATACTATGTGTAGTTGTGTACGTCGAACGGTACATATTCGATGCCATAAACATTTGCCTAAATCGCCAACTTAATTTCCTGACGCTTATTAGTTCATATACGAGTATGATTTTATACAACAATTTTTAATTAGAGAGTTTACTGAAAATCGATACTACCAAAACATACTATTATATACTTCCTATGATGCCTACAAGGCCACAAGCCTGAACAGGTCGAGCAAGGTTTGACAACCCAAGCACGATACTGGGCCAATGTTAGGGAGCGGACTGGATACGTCTCATGTCTTGCTTAGGATCGGTCGTGAGGGGGCGGATCAGACCTAATCGATCTTTTTTTCGTTTTTTTCGTGAGCCAAACGGGTTAGGCTCTCAAAAGTGGAGCTAATCCCGATCTAGGTGATGAGTCGAGCTGCAACGGTGTGGGCGCAGTTAACTAAAGTAAAAGTTAGGCCCTGTTTTTTTCGACTTAATTTCAGTTCATTTCAGCTCTACTAAGTTCAGTTTCATTCAGTTCAGTCCAGTGCGACTTTTCTCTTCACAAATTAACTCTTGCTTCAATTCAGTTCAGTTTAGTTTCATTAAGTTCAATTCAGCTAAGCTCTATTAAATTCAGTTCAACAAAATTTCAGTCCAAAAGAAAAAAGCCTTAATTGCAAAGAGAAGAGCTGAAAGCCCCGAACTGAACTAAATGAATCTAAATTTAACCGAACTGAATATAGCTGAACCGAACTAAAATGAGATGCGACTTCGTTCAAAAGAACGGAGTCTAACAACTGTTCCACCTTAACACTTGGATACATTCTACAACACGAATACAAACTCCGAAAAGCCAAAACATAACTGTGGTGGTCGGGAAACAACAAAACACTTAAATCGCAAACTCTCGATTCAAAACCCTAATCCCTAATCCTCTGTTAATTAAATAATTTCCCAGCGATTCTTAACTCTTCATTTCAAAGGTACCTCATTCAATCTCCTCCCCAGTTTATTGTTTTTTTATATTAAATTATAGCAACCTTTCCCTGTGTTAAGCCAAAGATTAAATTTTTTTGTGTATTTTTAGCTGCCCATTTCAGATTTCATGCCAATTTATATGTTCTATGCCAAAAAAGCATTTCAATTGTTGATATTTTCTATTGAATTGATTGAAATTAGTGTTTTTAATTAGGGTTTGTTATAAATTTTGTTTAATTGTGCTTTCAGATTGTTGGGGTGAATTGTTATTCTCCAAAATTATGTGGGTTTCAAGAATTTCTTGTCTTGGAGCTCAGGCAATCAAGAAATTAACTCAAGGTTAGTTTTTGTTTACTCAAATCCCCATTATTTGATGCTCAGTTCGTCACAATCATTTGTTTACCTTTTTTTTTATTATTATTCTTTGTGAGGGAAGTATATTACTTGATTATTTATAGTTATTTCACTTTATCATAATGTCATGCCCCCGTACTTGGTAATTAACTTTTGTTTTGTTTATGGGAGCGATTTTAAGCTTAGTTTGGGTAGCTGCAGTAGCGGAACCAGGATTTTTTGTTAGTGTAATGAATTAAGGTAAACTAGAAAAAATCGGAAATTTTAGTAAAAAAATTTAAAATCTCCATTTCCCAGCGGCGATGACTGCCCCTGCTAGCCCGCTAGTTCTGCTTCCACCATTGGGTAACTCGTCGATATAGGTAGCAGTCTACCCATTTGTAGATACATTTTACATTTTTATTGTTTCTTTTTAATGTCTTGAAGTTACAATATGAACAATGTGTTGCCAAAGCTCTTTGACATGTGTATCATTCAAGTTCGGTAGAAGCGGTTCTTGATGAATGTTCAGTTTAGAAGTGGGTGATAGGATAATGAAGTCTAAGTTAATTTGGTGGTGGGCGTTTAAGCATTAGTTTCTTTTGCTAAGGTGGAAATGGGAGGTACTTGTTGAATATGAATACATGGTTGAGCCGCAGGTTGGTGTGTCGATTTGGATATTGTTCTTGGTAAAGGTTAGGCACTTCAGTACGGAAGTTTCTTGCTATTTTTTCCTTCAGCCAATGTATATGATAGTGCAAAAGGAAGTGAGATTAATTGGCTATAACTACAGAAATTTGATGCCGGCTTCAGTTCACCATGAGTGGCTTAATGGTTATGTGCACTAATGAGGTCTGGCATGTGGGTTTGAATTCACAAAATGCATCTTGAAAAGCAGAATATTTTGAAATTTAAGAGAGAACGTCAAAGGCAGTAGCCTATCTACGATTTCAGGGTTAAGTTTGTGTAATTGTAGACTCATATATTGCTGTGTTGGAAGGCTGCAAGCTTCCCTGAGGCTTTCTATTGCAGATTTGCAGTATCAACTACCAAGTACTTCGTACGTTGCTTTATGCAATATAACACATGGACTTTAGTGTGATTTATAGTCAACCTTCTATGAGTCAACTACAAAATACCCAGGTCAAACTCCTGTGCGTGACCTTGATCTCCTAGTACATCACTTGACCTCGTGCTGGATGGATTTTTGTATAAGGAGAAAATGTAAAGGACGTTAGAGCTCTGTATGGTGGGAAGGAATTTTTTTTCCTTAATATCAATGCACCCTGTAAATGTTTGTTAACTAAATGTCTATGTTATCAGTTGTCACTATCCAAAGCTTTGACAGAGCTTCTGGCTTCAATGTTTTGGCTTGTACGGGGAGATTTTCATTGCGTAGCTGCCTATTTAAAACTGCTTCCTTCGATGAGTAAATCTGTAGTGTTATAAGATGCCAATTAGCTGGATTAGCCAAATTTGTGGAGAACATGTTGAAAATTAGGAGTGTAATGTAGCTACTGTTCCGTGCAATGCATGCTAGAGTCTAGCTCGTAATAGATTCATTTTCAAGAGTTTTTATGATTCTGCTAGGTTCAGTAGGTGAAACTGTAAAAATGCTAAATCCAATTTTGAGTGTCTGGAACTTCTAGGCAAATGTCGTGTGCAATGTCAAATGACTAGTGAGTATTATTTTATGAATTGTATGCTTTATGGATCAAAGTTTCTCCGTGAACAGAACTCTTATTACCTATTTTTTCCTTCTCCCAGGTGCTCTAGGGCAAGCAGCATATACTCCGAGAAGCTCATATTTTCATGCATGTGCTTGCAGGAGAGTACAGTCCTCATTACGCCCTTTACAGGTCTGCATTATCGTTGATTTGTCTTTAGTTTGAATAGTATCATTAGGGTCAAAGGTGGCAATCGGGTCAGTTGGGTCAGTTTCGGGTTGGTCAATTTGGTTTCTTTTTTCTTTGTATTGAAGGTCTAGTACAAATTCTTAGGATGGAGTCCCCACTCACTGGCCTGCTACTTACTGTGTAGCACTTAGTGAGTGACTATGCAGAATGCTCTAGTGTTCTGGCTGGAGTTTGGAGGGGTGGATTCAAAAAGTTAGTCTCCGTTTCAGTACTGGTTCATGCGTAGCTGGACCGTTTTTTTTGTTTTGTTTTTTTTAATAAAGTATTTTTGTGCTTTTAATTCAGATGCATCAATATTTTTGTACTGCTGCTGCCACTGATTCATGCAAGGGCGAAAATGAAGACAAGAAAACGTAAGTGTAAATTCTCTTATTGTTCCCCTTATTGTTTGAAAGGAAGGCACTTGCTGTAATGTTATGCAGTGGTTTTTTGTTGATAACTTACCTCTAACCCTGCTTACATTTCTGCAGGATAAATGTGACATTTGTCGAAACAGATGGATCGGAGAAACATGTTGAGGTTCCTGTTGGTACAAACATTTTAGAAGCCGCACATTCAAATGATATTGAGCTTGAAGGCAAGTATTATACATTGGGTGTGCTTAATTTCATGTGTCTGTTCTCAACCTGTCCTCCTTTGTAAACGATTATGTCATAAGCACTTCCTATGAGTATAATTTGGCCTTTTTAGCGAATTATGTTGTTTGGTATCTGAATAGCACACAGCTAACATAACCATTTCCTTAAATATCATCGTCCTCCTCCTTTTCTGGCCTTAACTCTTTCTAGGAATGGTTCATAATAGCTGCCCCAAGTCGTTTTAGGAGTGAGGCTTTGTTGTTGGTAATTAGTTAGCTTACCAATAAACACTTCCCTAAGTTCATCCAAAAGTAATGTGTTTTTTTCCCAATTTCAGGAGCATGTGAGGGATCTTGTGCATGCTCTACATGTCATGTTATCGTCATGGTAAGCCACTCAATATACAAGGAGTCTCGTATGAGACATTCTCACAGTGCGACAAACCCGAATCTTGATATTCTCCTTATATAATTATAAGGTTAATGGGTTGGTCTCACATGTAAGATCGCTCATATAAGTTTCTGTGCTCGAGATGTCATTACTGCAAATTGCATATTGCTTGTCGTGTCTATAGAACTCAGCTACTTGTGAAAACTTCAGTGCCTATTTTTTCAAAACTTGACAAAGTAGTTATTTTATATAGGATGTGGAGTACTACAACAGACTACCAGATCCCTCTGATGAAGAAAATGATATGTTGGACCTAGCCTTTGGGCTTACTGAAACGTAAGTTTCTCTACGTTATCCTTGTCCACTACACCGTCACTACTCATCCTGGGTTCTAGGCTTAAATCATTGCATTTGTAGGTCCCGTCTGGGTTGCCAAGTTGAAGCAACGCCTGAAATTGATGGAATTCGCTTGGCTCTCCCAGTTGCTACTAGAAATTTTGCGGTAGACGGCTATAAACCAAAGCCCCACTAGCTTTGTCCACTTCCAGTCATGGATAATATACAAGAGCATAAAGCAAATTGCAGTGGCTTGACCTCTTGAGTAGGACCATTACCGTCATTTTACTTCCGATACGGATGTACAAGAGGATCACCCAACGACTTCTATAGGCTGGTAAATTATCTTTTCGGATGCATCAGTAGTTAATATTTATCGTCAAATATGACATGCAATAACATGAGGAAGGAGCACGCAGCTTTAGTGATTGTGAGTATTGTCCTCGAGGTTCTGCTTTTGCAAACACCGTTTTTCTCATGAAGATATGATTTTTTTTTAGGGAGATGAGGATATAATGTTTGCATTATTGCGCTTGCTCATCAGTTTTACAGTCTGTATTATTCCATGTAATTTTTGACAAAGTCAAGTTTGAGTTTTTGTGGCCGTTAACTAGAATCGTCTTGCAATTTTGTAAAACGTTGCTTTGAAATGCAGAGTCGTTACATATTTTCCATTCTTATTCTTATGGAAAAAAAAAAAGCTCCCTTTTTTGGATTTGAAATTCAATGGAATAAAACACAATGATTCACATTTACGATTTTTTTGTACTTTTGATATGCCGATGATGCATTTTTCTGTTCATTTTACTATTTTGGCTTATCCAGAAACCATTTATTTTTATTTTCAGTAAGTTGGTAAAGTAGCGTCCATCCAACCCGTCTTACTCTTGTCATAGATTCATAGACGAGAGCCTTGGAGACTCTGTGGAGGGGTTTGCCGATGTTTTAAAATGCAATGTTTGGTCTACGGATATTTTGGGTTATCCAAAAACCGTCTCTTTTTATTTTCAGTACGTAACTAAAGTAGTGTCCCCCCAACCCCTCTACTCTATTGTAGATTCATAGACAACCGCCTTGGAGGCGTTTGCTGATGTTTTAAAATGCAGTGGAGGTTGTTGCTGGTTGGTATACAGATAGGATCTTTTAGTAATTTAGTAATCGAAATGATTAGAAGTCTGGTAAGCTGATAGTGACAGTATCTCATTCTCATTTCATGGTATCCCACTTTCCTTAAGACTTGCCTGCCAGACGTGTGCACCAGTATTACTACCATTCACTACCAACCCTTTTCATTATATCATCCCCACATCTCTCTTTTCCCTTTAGCCAACCTCCACCGTAATCATCCTTGTCGAAAATGAAAGCATTGTTTTCCTTCAAAGACAAGGTGATTGATCCCTGTGGTAAATTCCTTTCTTCATTCAAACATAAATTCCATCTTCCTAAACGTCGTAGTCGTCCTCGTGGTATTAGAACCAGAGTAGTCAGGTTTCGAAAACCCTTCTCCCTTAAATCTCTGAGTTTCCCTCAGTGTCGACCCAAGTCTAGAGTCCGCCTAAGAAAACGCCGCCCTGCTATCTCATCTAAAGTCCAAAAAAGCCTAAATTACCGTCCCAAGAGGCGCACAAAACCTGTTGGAAAACCCGTCCCAAAAGTCCGCATTGCCGAGCTGTTAACCGTTCTCTTCTCGCTAAGAAAGCTACCTAAAGAGGTGGACACAGATACTAGCGAGCAAGTCAACATGGCAGATGTCACAAGTGTAGGCATATCCGAAGGAGGGATCGGTAAGGAGCCATTCCCGTCACCCACGACACCGGCCTTTGTGGCTAATGTGAGGCCTAGTACCGATGAGAGCAAGAAGGATAATAGCTCCGATGATCTCGAGGAAGTCGAGGATCCTTGTAAATGTTTCGTGGGCGATTTGATCGAGATGATCGTCGATGACGGGAAATTGAAGGACTTGATGGATGTTGAGGAACTTCTGTATTGTTGGAGGAACCTTAAAAGTCCCATATTTGTTGACTTGGTTAGTAGGTTTTATGGAGAGGTTTGCAATGACTTGTTCTCTCCTTCTGAAGAGGATGACAGTCATGTCACAAGTATTTCAGAGTGCTGATTTTTTTGCTTTTTTAATTTTTCTGATTTGTTATTTTTTTTTCTGTTACTACATTTGATATGAAGACACATATTCTTTGAATCGAACCGTAGAGCTCCAAATTTTCGTGACCGAATTTTGCATTTCTAATCGATAGAAGACGAAACTTTTAAATGTGGTTTTCCAGGGAATGCATAACTTGGGTCGAGTCATTTTTAAACCTTTTTAATTTGTTGGACACCTCGGTTTACACCAAAAAATTATAGGAGTAATTTAGAAGAGAAATAAGTAGACGGGACAAAATGGTTACGATTTAGGTTATATGCTTACTATGTGAATTAAGGAAAGATTAATCATGAAAATTAAGTTCTTTTTGAAGTTTTGATAAACATGGAGGTATTATATTCTCCGACTGTTATACGATGTGACGTCTAGTCTAGTTATGTATACGTAAAAATGTTCCGTGAAAAAGTTGAGATTTTCGCTCCCTCGAGATCTTAGTTGCAAAATTGCGTTTTTTTTGTTGTCGAAGGTTATATTTCTTCGATTGATTTAGTTTTTAAGACGAGATAGCCTTGAAAAGGTGATTGTAAGTTCTAACTCGTGAGTAGAAGAGTTGATCAGTAAGTAGATTTACATCCGATGTACTACCACCAATTTTATTTTATAGTTTCTGAGTATTATAATAAAGTTTTTGAGTTTTGTACTAATGATTCAATACTCATTCGATAATAAAGCTAATGATATCTTTTGTATATGTATAATCGTCTCACAAAGTTGGTTGGTAGAAACGTAACTTTTACCGAGATTAATTGGTAAAAAACTTGCAACTAGTCGAATTTAAAATAGTTTTAACTTAAAACTTCTCATATCCACCTTTTCATATTCATCTTTGTATTCACAAATTCTCATTTGTGATATGCACTATCCGTCATAAGGGAGAGACGGAGCGGATACATACCAAATTCTGTCAATATGGATACAWGTGGGBCATTTTGTGTGTTTTGTTTATTATTTATAGAATTTGTAGGGAGTACTATATAATATTATTCTAATGTGTAGGGACAAGAGCATTAAATGCTAATTTGACTTGAGTTCATATATTTTCTCATTTTACGATTGTTCAACGTGGTTACATTTCCAACTAAGTTGTTAACATTATAACACATATTTATACGCGACCATGTTTACGCAATTTTGTTATCATTATAGAAGTTTTATTTGTCAAGGAAATGATTGTTATTATGGTTACATTTCGGATTAAGATGTCATCATTTTTACACAAATCACCCTTTTTGCATTGTGACTATCCGAGTTCATATACGTTCTCATGTTAAGATTCTACAACATGGTTACATTTTCAACTAAACTGGTAACATTATAAGACACACTCATACGTGACCATTTTTATGCAATTTTATTACCATTATAAGAAGAGTGATGAAGTGACCTCACCGAGGTGTTTGCATGAGGAAGTCATCTTTTTTTCTATGTCTTTTTGTGGATTGTCAAATCAGTTGTATCCATATTAACATAATATGGTATATATCCGCTTCGTCTCTTCCTTGTGACGAATAATGCATGTCACAAGAGAGATTAATTGATTTATATTAATCGGTTGTGAGAGTCGTCTTTAAATTATGACGGTCTCCAACAAAACAAGTACTCATGTTAGTGTACCTGGTAGAGGCCGGTAACATGTGAATCTAGTACAACCACCATACTCAGCATTACTGCAATACTGCACTAGCTGTGTCTTTTGTTGTAAATGGTCAAAGGTTGATTTCTGACCACTGAAGATCCAAGGAGTAACTTCTGACTTTTTTTTTTTTTTTTTTTTTTTTTTTTTTTTTTTTGTAAACCATCAAATTTAATCCAGATTCGAGTATGTTTAATAGGACGGTAAAGCTTTTTTTCATGAATTTTAACGGTTTAATCCGGATTCGAGCGGTAAAGCTCGACCTCATGAGTTTCATCACTGCTGCGTTCCTAGGGCTCGAGCACGAGACATCTGGTTAAGCTAGAACAACCATTTGTCAGTTGATTTAAGTGCTCATGGGTTTGAACACGCGACTTTTGATTATGTTAAAATAACCCCTTGTCAGTTAATCTAAGTGCTCATGAATGCAGTAACTTCTTACTATAACATTCGGTAAAAAGTAACTTTAATTATCGATATGGTGCCACATGTCATGTACTTTAGAATTTTATGGGTTGTTGGGTACTCACCTGATTTTTATGTAGATGTCATTTTTTAGTTGGTTAAATTTCCGAGATTACAAATTCTCGTTTACAAGTGTTGTAAGTTCTTCTATATTATTTTATACACGGAGAAGTCCGTAAGGGGTTAAGTTCGTAGTCATAACCTATTTAGGAAAAAAAAATTGCAACAAATCTAAATTTTTATTCACTTAAGAGAAACATGAACAACCTATTTAGGAGAAGTCCGTAAGGGGTTAATCCGTAAGGAGTACGACATAGAGGTAGATAAACAACCAACGGAGAATAAGTAGTTTTGTCAACCTAATAGAGTCACGGTTAAATGGTTAATAAGTTGTGATCGGAACTATAACACTAGATCGACCATGAACATTTACGGTTAATAATATAGAAAAATGCAAAAAGAATTGAAGATGGAGAAGGAGATGAGAATAGGATATTGTGTAGTGCATATTTTATTCATATGTATACCTTATTTACGATACGAAATATATAAATATTGTATTTTATATATATACAAAACTGAATATGATATAGTTCAAGAAATCTGAACAATCTAACCTCTTATTTACAATATGAAAATATTGTATTTTGTATATACACAAAACTGAATGTGATATAGTTCAAGAAATCTAAACAATCTAGCCTCTGTCGCATTAGCGCGCACCTATCATTGATTAAACTCGATCTATCTTCTTAATATTTAACTCAGATATATATAGATCTCCTATGCAACAAATTGATTTAGATAGTACTATATTGAGAAACACAAGCCAAAATCAAATTTGTGCACTAATCCATACATGTGAAATTCAATCATAAAATTAATTGACAAATTTATGCACCTAAAAATTTGGACGTGAAATTTCTTTAAAACACATGTTATGCTTGTTTAAATAAGTCCATGCCATTGGGTACACGGCAAATTTCCCTTAAAGTCAAGGGACACGACATTTGTATACTCCATTATTGGGTTCTTCGAGAAAACCGTGCTCCTTACATTTAAAGATAATCCACCAAATAAAATATTATAAAATTTTAGGTGTAAGAAGTATAGTCTTTTCAGAGGACATAAAAATTTGTAATACGTAGTGTATGATAACAAAAAAAAAAAAAAAAAAAAATCCTTAAAGTAATTCTTCACAAACTATCTTTGATTTTGATATAGGCAATACTTTTTTTTTTTACTTAAAAAAGACTCTTGAATTGGCTATTTAAATTTAGTTTGGACGAGAATAAACACTTAATACGTCTTATAAACAAATTGTTACGGACATGAATGTCTTGTGATTCATGTATTTTACCATATAGCGATCATACGATAATAAATAAACACTTTGCCATGGAAATAATCACTTTAATAAATTATAAATTAAATTTTACAACAGCATAATTTAGACAAAAAATTGGAATTAAATTTTTAAATACTTTTAGCAAAAGTTAAGTAAGGTACATCAAAGATATAATTACCATCATCATTATGCTTTGAGAATTTAACATTTTGCATGCCCTAAACAAATGATGAAATGAACAATGTAACAAGTTTCTATTGTTTTAGGGGGAAAATTGGAATATAAGAATAATTACAAGTTTGTAAATCTTGTTTAAGATGACAATTTCGTTTTTAAGATGAAAACGAGTGAAATATGCTCCTACTTGTATATATAGAAGTATAGAACAAACCTTTTGTTAGTTTATATATATACGAGTTTTTTTGGTCAAAAACTACCTAATATTTACCTCATTTTAATAAATACTACCTAAAGTTTTTAATTTTGCGAGAAACTACCTAATATTTTTTAACTTTTGTTAAACACTATCAAATTGAAATTTCCGGTCAATTAGACAAAATTCTAACTCGAAAACATTGTTTTTGGCATATTACATACACTATTTACTATACTTAGCCACCACTAACTGTTTTTATTAGCTACTAACTTAGTTACTTCAATTTGTTTTACTACAATTTTGACTAGTTTGGCTGAGATTGTGGCTAATTTGGACGAAATGATGACTAATTTGATTGGCATTTTTATTTGTTTGTCGGAAATTAGTTAATTTGACAAAAAGATTGTCGAATTTGCTCATTAATTTCAATTCAGTAGTGTTCAGCAAAAGGTATAATCGTATAAAATATGAGGTAGTTTCTAGCAAAATTAAAAACTTTAGGTAATATTTATTAAAATAAGGTAAATACTAGATAGTTTTTGTCGAACACTACCAAATCGCCTCATAATAATATCTAACCCGTTTTAAGGTTAAGGCGAATATTATCATCTTAACAGAGAATTTGTGATTATCAAAAGAGAATTAAATGCTTTTTCTTGAGTTTTCTTTTGTGAAAGTAACTTAAGAGTTTGACATCCTATGTTGGTAGGGATGGGACATATGCACCTCCTTTTGGTTGGAATATTATTCTTAATTTCCCATGATTTAGTCCCCCTATAGGACACTCTTTGCCCCTTGCTAGTAGGATGTAACAATATACAAATTCTCGTTAAAGACATACACTATCCGTCACAAGCTGAAAACAGATACTGCCCCTTTCACAATATGCAAGTGACACTATCCATGGGTGCTCCATTTCTCCCCCACTTGCCCTCCCACTTGCCTTTTGTGAGAGGACCACTATCCATCTTCAGCTTGTAACGGATAGTGTCTGTCACAAGCAAGACGCTTTATTTAACAATATGCTTAGCACATTAGAGTCACATATACTTAGACTTTATGTCAACATCCTTTTGGTTATCTTCTCATCTTTGGATGTCAATTTATTCTTCATTGGCTATGATTTCAACGATTGTTAATGCTACATTTCTACCTACTTTAGAAATCATAACTCCAAAGTAGACCATCATATATACGTAGAAAATCTTAATACGTCGGTTTCTAAGGAAATGTCCGAATTTAAGATACTAACAAAGATTTGGATTCTAAAGGTTGAGAATTTGTTAAAGAACATTTTTCCGCTAATCACTACAATTATAATCGGAAGTAAGATCCACAACTCATACTGGCGGAAAAATTAAAACATTTTTCATGTGAAAATAAAGAAATGTTCAAATTAATCATTGAAACTTTAACATTTTTCACACTAATTGTCTTCGCAATTTCAGATATTATTAATAATAATATCAACTTAACAACTTTGACTAGGGTTATTGTTAACGATAATAAGTAGCTATAACTTTTGTTAGATGACAATAGTTTTAAGAGATTTGTTTAATAAAATAAAATTGATTTTGAATTGCATTATATGTTTACATAAACACAAAATTATCCAGAAAAAGATGGTCGAAGTATGTTATTTGGTAATTAAAATCAATTAAAGATAAGACCATAATACTTGAATGTTATCCAATTTCACATTTTTATGAAATATTTTTCCAAATATTAAAAAATCCTATAGATTCTCATTTTCTTCCAAAATTACTAATCCCAACAACTTTGTTACTTCCTTAATAGTAAGATCAATCATTTTCTGTTTGAGTTGTATTTGATGTATCCCGGTATTAGATTTTGTCTCAATAGTTTTCTACTTTTGACATATAACATTCCACAAATCTCGATAGCGTTAAATCCTAATAAACACGAATTTAACTAAAACCGATTCAACCTGAATAAAAAAAGTCATAAAGACGACCTACACTGTAATAGTTGTCGGATCCAACCATAATATTAATATCGATACAATTGGTTCACACTGAACACAATAATAGTCCAACTCGACTCTTACTTGATTAGACGATAACCCTACTCAAACCCATCTCAATCCGAATTAAGATAAACTGATTAACACGATTAACCAAAACTGAATTAACTGGAAACTGATGACCTACTCAAAATTAAATAACAATTATTGTTTAACACCGCATTAACTATAAGATTCTCACAATGAATTATAATTGAAGTAGAAAAGAAAGAAGTTTGTAAGACATCCTCAAAATTAAAACGTTCTTAAACAAGACCTACTAAAATCTCACTAATCACCACTAATTCAATCAATTTAAACCCAAGAGAAATAACCCGTTCATCCTTTCACCCACCTAAAAAGAGTACTTCAACCGTAACCCATTTCGGGAACACAAATTCTCACAGTAACGACAAAAGCAGATTGTCTAGGGAGTAACATACTATTTTCTCTTATCAACCAATATATAAATAAATAGACTTCTGTTTGAGGAAATTGTTTATTCCTCAAACAGAAGTTTATTTATTTATTTATCAACCAATATATAAATAAATAAACTCATCAACAAATGTGCAACTTAATCAAAACAAATTCTCACAGTATTTGATCCGTCGCAAATTTGTCTTCTACCAATAGACTTGTGTTTGAGGAATAATATATTCACCAAACATTTGCTTTAAGCTCAAGAATTTTGAACTCAAAACCGGGGTTTCCTTGTAATTGTCTGTTAAAATCTCCCTAGTTTTGCTTACTGTCTGTCTAATCACTATTCAGCATTAAACATTGCGTCATTTTCATAGTCAAACACATTTCAATTTTAAACACCCTTTTTTTTATTCCATTATTTCTGTTAAACTTAAACTACTGTGTTTAAGTTACGTAGCTGTGTTATTAGCGAAAGTGGTAATCGAACCCCTTTACTTTGTCGAGTTATATGTATTTCTCTGTATTTCTTCAAAAATTGCATTTTTTTGAGAGAGAAAATAGAGTGACTTGTCAGATAAGTGTGGGGGGATCACTTTGAGAAAGAAGTAAAGCAAAACCCATATAATCAATCCCTCAAAATTGTATTTTTTTTAGATTTTTTTGTTTATAAAATCATTAAATTTGTAAAACCCAGAAAAAATAATTCTGAAAGTTGCTATCTTTTTATGTTTTGATGCAATTGAACAGGGATATATAGATTAATTTAGCTTAGTAAGTGAAAATAGATACTTGAAATTTGTTTTTTGGGAAATGTTGGTTCAAAATTTGAACTGAATTTGGGGATGATCTAAGTGGGTTGATTGAAGATCTTAGCTTTTTGAAGTTTTGGGTAAGTTCTTAATTATCCAAGATCCAATTTTGATTAGGGTTGTTTAATTTTGCTGCTAGGGTTGTTTGTAATTTTGATTGAGTTAGTGCATTGGTTAAGGTTTGATACTGTTTGAATCAGATCCATGGCATTTTAAAATTTACCTTATGAATGTATGGGAATTGGTTCTGAAATAGACTCTTTGTGTAGCTAACGCAAGGGTAAGGCTGCGTACATCCAAACCCCCTACCTTGTAATTTGCGGGAGTCATTGAGGCATTGGGGTAATGTTGATGTTTAATGTATGGGAATTGGGATCTGTTGTGTTGTTGATAGTGTGGTTAAAGCTTAGTTGATTGATGGCCACATTAGTTACTAGCTCTCTTACTTTAAACTAGGTTTTTGAGTACTTGTACTTGTTTAACTAAAGTTGAACTCTTGTTTGGAGGGTACATTGTGTTCTGGGTGTTTCTGTTTCGAGTCTAGTTAATGTGGTTGGAATTCAGGGTTTATTGCCTCGAGGGTTCACAAATGGCCGGTTAAGGGTTGTTGGTTGTACGTAACCTTACTTTGCTCTTGTTTCGACACAGAGAGGTTGAATTCCGGGGTTTGTTATCGATTAGTCACCGTTAGTTGATTGCCCTCACATTACGTTATTGCATACGTGGACTTGGAAATAACGTTTCAATCTTGTTTGGTGCTGCCCCGGCTGTTTGCTAGCTTTGTTTGGTCAAAACTCTGGCAAAATTATGGAGTTTAATACTAGTGTTGCATAAGTTGATTGACTGCCTCTTTAGTTACTTTTACCTAGCTTTAGGCTAAGTTTTCTATGCATGTACTCGTAAGGAAAGTTTAAATCCCGTCTAATACATTGTTTGCTGCTGGTATTCGGGTTTACAAATCAGTTTCTGGTTGGTGCTCATTTGGAAATTGGCACCATTAAACAGAACTACTTGCGAGACTGTCGCACACTCTGAGAGTCTTACTCATGATTTAATAACCATTATTTAATATCAAACGTTACTCTACATTAGTTATGAGGTATGATTGTCTCAAAGCGTGTTATGGTCTTGTACAAGAGCCACCGAACATTAAAAGGTTGAAGTAAAAATCATTCCTTTTCTGACAGTGTATTTTCAAATGGATTGTGTTAATCAAATTACCATTTAGGTGTGGAGGTTTTTCTATGTTGAGTTCCGTGGATCTTTTTTTTTTTGAGGAAATTGAGTTCCGAGGATCTTAATTGTTCTACTGTTAGTAAATACAGGACAAAAGGCTAAGGAAGGAAAGGGCAGTAGGTCAAGTGTTGCCTTGATAAAAAGAGGAAAATGCAATCTGACGAGCCTCTAGATTATGCTATTTTTCAACTGTCTCCTAGACGATCACGGTAAGGATCCCCTTTTTTGTTTCTTTTGATACATTCGGAACTAGATGATTTGCAAGCTTATAGTCCTTATTTGGTCACCAGATGCGAGCTATTTGTTTCTTACGATGGTGCTATGGAGAAGCTTGCATCAGGACTGGTAAAGCCCTTTGTTACTCACTTAAAGGTGGCAGAGGAGCAAGTTGCAGGGGGTGGGAAGTCAATTAGGCTTGACGTTGAGCGATATAAAAATGCAGAAACATGGTTTAAGAAGGGCACTCTTGAGAGGTTGTGTTCTCTGCTTTTTGTATCCAATTCCGGATTTAGTGTTGGAATATTTCTACTTTGGTGCCACGAGGTTGATCTAGTTTCACTATGATCCCTTAAATTTTACCAGTGTCACTTTGGTGACCTAAGCGATAACATAGTTAAAATTCATTCGAATAATGTCATTTCTAAGCATATTATGAAATGCACAAATCGACATTAAATAATAGAATACGGTGATTTTCAATATAAATATATATGGAAATTGTGAGACCTCTGGTGCGATGAGGTTGATCTACTACTTTATATGCTTAAAAACGCTAGTGATCTGGGTTAAATTTTGGTTTTATACTTACGGTAACCAAAGTAGCAGTCAATCAATGTAATCATCAACACAATTTCATTATGAACCATTCGGAAAAAGCTTCTCTGTGTTAACAAACAACACAAAGGGTGAGACTTTAAACATTCGACCCCCCTTCCTCAAGGGGCACAAGTGAAAATTGTGAGACCTCTGGGCACCAAAGTAAAAGTATTTTAAAGTTTAGGGCTGTGAAATGAATTTTATCGTTGTAATTCCGCTCTTGCTAGTAAGGTTGTTGAAAAGAGTTTTCTTGGCTCATTGTTAACAATAATGTCCAGGTTTGTCCGATTTGTTAGTACACCAGAAGTATTGGAAATGGTCAATACATATGACGCAGAAATGTCCCAGTTGGAAGCAGCTCGAAAAATTTATTCTCAGGTTCTAGTTACCACTACTCTACCATGTTATTGGGCTTGCCTTGTGTAATAGAATTTTTAGTGGACTGAAGTAGCGAATCTTATTGTTTCAGGGATCGTCTGATCACGAATCCAGTACATCAGGTATGTCTTTTTTTTTTTTTTTTTTTTTTTTTTTTTTTTTGTTTGTTTACATTTTCAACATTTATATTAACTTGTTATGTGCTCTAGTGAATAAAACAAACCCATTACGATTACATGTTATCCAAATCTTGACACATTTATTAATTTCATTCTATTATGACTTCCAAGGCTTTTGGCTCGCAATTTGTATCATGGGTGTTAATATTAGTCTTTCAGGGATAGCTTGAACTATCTATTAGGATTTTATTGAATTTGCAACCATATTTTATAAACCTTGGCTCGTAACTGATCAAACTTGATCCCCCATATCCCGTTTCATTCCTGTGATCTCTAAGGGTGTGAAATATTATGGCCTTTCATCTTCTTTATGACTTGGTTGAGATGGGGTTTTTGGACTGAAATATCTGTAAATTCAAGATATCTTTATATAATTGTTGGTGTCATAAACTCAGATCGGGTAAAGTATCCAACACAAATGTGTCTAAGTTGCCGAGTTGACTATTTACTAAAAAATCTTCCATGATTTTTTTAATTCTCTAAATCAATGTATCCAAGTTAGTAATGGAATCAGTATTGTTCTGAAAGTCTGAGATCTTAAACACTGAATTATTCGTTTTTGTTCTCCAGGTGGAATTGGCGATGGAGCGACTATAGCATCTGATGCAACAAAGTAAACCATTTCAACTTGCTCTGTTATTCTTTCTAAGTTTATACTCGCAGTCAGTTTGACTGTGAAAACTCATTTATCGCTTTGACTATGCTCTGTCAAGTTCTCAACTTCTCATCATAACCCTCTTAACAACACGCATTTCTTGGGTATTAAAATTGAGGTTGGGTTGTGTAATTTAATCTAATTTTTCCGGATCATTTTAGTTTTTTTTTTATCTTATCTCAGTTGTTGGTAGGAACTAGGAAGACATTGTGAAGATTACTTGAGTTTACAACTTAATAGGATCAGTCATTAATTGTTGTGGTTGCGCTTTATTTTTTTCTTCATATGCTCCCTCCATATAAGTCAATAAGGCTCGTTGTTCGAAATTCTCCTCAAAAATGTCAAATGGGAATTATCAACTAATAATGAGGGAGTAATAATCATCTAATTGTCTGTCCATGATCCGTGAGTGGGTTATGCTCTATAACTTTCTTTTACTCATGTAGGAAGGAGCTTCTGAGAGCCATCGATACAAGGCTTTCTGCAGTAAAACAGGACTTAACAACAGCTTGCAGTCGTGCATCTACTGCTGGATTTAATCCTAAAACCGTCTCCGAGCTTCAATTATTTGCAGACCACTTTGGTTCTCAACGCCTCAGGTATTTTACTATATTTATTCGCCGGCATATATTGTGCCTCATTATTTGACATGTAGGGTGCAATGTATATAGTAGTTGTTCACATTTGCTAATTAATCGGACTAGTAACCTACCTGACATGTAGTGGTGTGATGAATAATCTATGTAAAAAGGGAGATTGGCAATTTACAATGCATTTACATGCAATATTAAACTGTAGAAGTTAACCAAGATAAGTACCTTACTCTAAGCCGTGTATTAATTAATTAATTAGTTAATTAATTAGTCTGCGCATTACCAAACTAATGTACTTCTGCATGCCTTTTATAGTTCACACGTGCCGTTAATCCGCGCGCTTGCCAAGTCTGAGTTCTTATTATTTGTATGTTTAATAAAACCTGATTTTCATGCAGCGAAGCTTGCAGTAAATTCATCAACCTCACACAGCAACGATCAGACCTCTTTAACTACAACAACACAACATCAAAATGGGCATCCTCGTCCGACAGTGTCCTTCGTGCCTCTATTGGCTCGGATATGTCTCTAGACGACCCTTCTGATGACCAACCTGGGCCTGCCAGGTGTACCCCCACCAAACTTACCCTCCCCCCACGACGCTTTTCTAGGGAGCCGAGCCCTGCCCCCACTGATGACTTGGATGAGACAAAAAATATTAAGGACAAAGACTTTGACAAAGACAAAGCCATGGGGTCCACCACAACTGAGTCAACATCAACATCAAGTGGTAAGCCTCAACTCACAAGACGGCTAAGTGTTCAGGAAAGAATAAGTCTTTTTGAAAATAAGGCACAGAATTCTCCCTCTACTGCTACAACCCCCACATCAACTGGTGGAAAACCTGAGTTTCGACGACTACCCTCGGACGTCAACTCATCCACTGATAAGGCCGTCTTAAGGCGATGGAGTGGGGCCAGCGACATGAGCATTGATGTCAGTGGAGAGAGAAAGGAACCTGACAGCAATGCCAACACACCTACACCTTCATCTGCTTCGTCATCGTTCCCTGTTTTATCTTTGAAATCTAAAGACCCGGGTGATCCAAAGTCAGAAGAAGGGATCAAGGACTCTAAGCTACCTGTGAATGCTGGGGTGAAGGAATCTGTTTTGCCAGAACCAAATTTGAAGAGTCCATCTGTTGTTGGGAGGTCATTGGAGAAGGATCAATCTAGTAGCGGTGGGGTCTGGTCTAGGGCTGTCGAGGTTGGTTCCCCTATTCTGAATACAACAGAGGAAAATCTTGAAGGTTTTTCAACTGAAAGAGGTCAACCACGAGGAGAGATTGCAGACAATTCTAGAAAATCTTCAGCCAAAGTTGAGGGTAAGTTTGATGATATTCAAGGTGTAGCCAATTATGATGCGTTGAGGGATCAGGAAAGTTCTAGATTACATTTCAGTGGATGTCAGAGAACAATTGAAGGTGATTTGGATTCAGAAACTTCTGAAGTTCACGTGGAACCAGCACCTGCTCAATCTAAGTGGCAATCATTAGAAGAAGTCGGGAAAGCTGGAGTGAGGGAGTTTGAATCATCACAAAATCAATCTGAAAGTCATTCGATGCAAATCGAAAATTTTGGTTTGCTTGGAGGGAAGTCTCAGGGATATGGTTCTGGTTTTGATCAAGTGACGAGGCGTGGGGCCCGAAAAGAGAATGCTTTGGCTGGAAAAAGTATGATCAAGAGCATGGACGCATTTTCTTCGACATCTTCAGTTCCCATTGATCAAGTCCCAAGGTCGAGGCAGCCAAAAGGGAACCAGGGAGTGAACGATGAGCTGAAAATGAAAGCAAATGAGCTCGAGAAGCTCTTTGCGGAGCATAAACTTCGTGCCCCTGGTGACCAGCCAAATTCTGCTCGGAGAATCAGGCCTGCTGACATGGCAAAGGAGGTCAATGAACCTATCAACAGAAAGCAGGAAACAGGTACAATGCTCGAGGTAAAGCCTGGCAAAGGTTCTAATGAAATGGATAAGCTTAGTTTTACTCCATCGTCAAAACCTCGTGTTAATCATGATTATGATGTGACGCCAAAGCACAAAATCTATGACCTTAGTTTTTCGGATGATTCTAGAGGAAAACTGTACCAAAAATATATGCAGAAGAGGAATGCCAAATTAAAGGAAGACTGGGGTTCAAACAGACCCGAGAAGGAAGCTCAGATGAAGGCCATGCATGATAGCCTTGAGAAAAGTAGAGCTGAAATGAAGGTCAAGTTGGCAGGTTCTACTGAGAGGAGTAATTCCGCAATAACTCAGCAAAGAGCAGAGAAAATGAGAGCATCAAATCTCCGATCCGCGATGAAGAGAGCCCAGGTATCTATATTGAATGCTTAAACTCAATTGTCAAAATGATGTGTAGAATGTCATCTCTTAAATCATTGCTGTATTAGTTTTTTTTTACCATGTTCTTCATTTCCCCAAGCAGACTACAGACCCGGCAATGAGCGATGAGGACGAAGCTCAGGCTGAATTTCTTGGAAAGAAGCTCACAGAAACGTATTTGGGGGATTCCTCTTCTAAAAGTGCACCAAGCAAAAGGGTTCAACCAAACAAAAATACATCATCACCTACAGCTCGTAATCCCGCTGGAACTGCTCCTCGGTCTTCTGGTAAATCTTCTAATTCTACTACTGGTAGACGGAGATTGCCTTATGACAATCCTCTTACACAATCAGTTCCTAATTTCTCTGATTTGAGAAAGGAAAACACGAGGCCATCACCTGGCGGAAGCAAAGTAGTCCGTCTTCAAGGAAGAAACCATGCTCGTAAAAAGAGCATTATTGAAGACTCGTCGTTGATAAATGAAGATAAGCCAAGACGGCTTCAGTTGAAAAAAACTACTGTAACCACCAGAGAATTGAATGATTCTCGTAATTCTGATGATGTTGATGATGCTCAGTTCATGGCTTCCAAGTATCTTAGAGAGGAGAATGAGGATTATGAAAACATATCTAATGACCTGGAGTCAACGACTCTCCCGAGAAAGGGTAATGGCATCGAACAGGTTCCTAGTTCTGGCATGGATATATCTAAAGCCTTGGTGACGGAAGAGGCTGCAATAAATGGACATAGTTTTGATGATACAAGTTGTGGGACAGAAGAGATGATGATTGCAGCCAACGACGAGGAGCATGACCATGAAACTACGCTAGTAAGAAAATCCGTTTACGTTGACAATAGCAAAGAGAGATTGAGCAACGAATCTGACAACAATGCTCTTAAATTTGTTTCTCAAGCGGGATCAGTTTTGGCTGCCGAATCACCTACTCCAATGCATTCTCTTTTTCGAACCATGGGATCCACACTGGACTCCCCTGGAGAAAGCCCTGTATCTTGGAATTCACGTCTACAAAACCCGTATGCATTTTCACATGATATTTCGGACATTGATGCATTGGACTCACCAACTGACAGCCCTGCATCTTGGAACTTTCACACTCTTTCTCAGTCAGAAGCTGAGACTGCTAGAATGAGAAAGAAATGGGGAGCTGCTCAGAAACCTATTGGCGGTATCGATTCATCGCACAGCCCATCACGCAAGGATGTGACTAAAAGTTTAAAGCGATTCCTTAAATTTGGTCGGAGAAATCGGGCATCTGAGAATCTGGCCGATTGGATTTCTGCAACTACATCCGAAGGAGATGATAGTGAAGATGGAAGAGATCTTGCTAATCGTTCCTCAGAAGATTTGGGGAAGTCGAGAATGGGATTCTCACAAAGCCATAATTCTGATGAAGGGTTCAACGGACCTGACTTGTTTACTGAACAAGGTGACTATATTTTCTCTTTTGTATGCGTTGGTAAACTTTTGCTATCATATAGCGGATATGTCTGACTTTTTCTGCTTGTTGTGAGTTATTTGCTGGTTGTGTTTCAGTTAGTTGATTTTTGATGTTGATATGTTGGTGCGACATAGTTTAGCCCGTGTTGATGATAATGAATTTGGATGAATGATAAAATATAATGACGTTACCCCGGTGCTTCAAAGTTCCTCACCGAGTCACCGATGGCATGTTAAGGAGTCAGTTTACCTACGTCAAAAGTTATGTTACCGATCGCATTAAATGCCTGGGAGTGTACACTAATTTGAAACACAGCTGTTTAGTTTTGCTATATTCCATCGTAATCCTGATTTTAAGAATTGTAAGTGGAAAGTGGTTTGCTAACTCTGGGCTCATAATATTTTGCTTCTGTTTATCACTTTGGTAGCAAATTTATGTTAAGAGTACAAGGGCTGTTTATTAATGTCTTTGTAATTGCAGTTCAAGCGTTAAGAAGCTCGATTCCAACACCTCCATCAAATTTTAAACTGAGGGAAGAGCATCTATCTGGAAGTTCATTGAAAGGTTTGTTTCGATACATATAGTCTTTGTCTTGTTATTGCAAGCTTAGCTAAGACACTCATTTCTATTTCAAAGTTTTAATGGGGTTTAACTGTGTTCGTAATGAGGCCCATGTTGAATTCCTGCTAATAGGCTAGTACTGGTCTACATGTGGAAAAAAGGCTCCTCAAGTGGAAATACCGCTAGGTTCTTCCAAGTGGTCAGGCTGACGAAATCTGGCCAGCCGCTAGTTTCTTCTCATTGGTCAACCATTCATTTGGCATGAAATATTTGCGGAACTTGTAGAGATTGAGGTGTTTAAATGTTTAATCCTGTTCAAACACTTTCCCCAAGCCATTATTTGCCTAATTTGAGATAGTCAATTGAATCAGTAGTACACATGGTTAAGACTGCACGTATGATATAGTAAGCCAAATGCGCGCCTTAAAATATGATATAGTAAAGCAAATTGCGCGCTAAACTGTTTGCGCTTATATTTTGAAGCAGTAGTACACATGGTTAAGACTGCATGTATTTTTTGGAGGAGGAAACTATAGATTGTCCAGAGCGGTTTAGATGAAGCGATGGTTTATAGACAAGGAAGAGAGAAATGAGTTGTCATTTCAGATGATTTCAGTTGTCTAGGCATGTACACAAGAGTATAGTATCAAGATGCTGATTTATGGGAACAAGTCGTTGGCTTTGTGAATTACTCTTCGACGTACATGGTTCAGATGAGCTGTAAATGATCTAATTGGCTGCCGTGTTGGTCCCATAATTCCGTCCCTACTAGGTCTTTATCTATCTACTGCCTTAGGGGATTTTTTTTTATCAGTTCTTATATGAGACGGTCGTAGTTAGATGTTATTAAGAGCTACTCTTATTTTTATCACCTTAGTGCTCATTCAATAGATTAAACTGTGTAATTTTGCAGCCCCAAAGTCATTCTTCTCACTTTCAAATTTCCGGAGCAAGGCAAACGATTCAAAGCTAAGATAAGAGTACCCAGCGAAGGCAAAACCTATACTACTCCCAACTCTTCATATAACCTCGTCTATCCAAGTCCAACAGCCAAGATTTGAACATGGTTATAAGAGCGAGTAACATAGGGAAAACACAACGAAGACGTTTAGAATCACCCCGAATAAAATCAGAGAGATAAGAATTGCCCGGATTCTAAAGCTAAAGGCACCGCAAGATAGCTTCATTATTTGCCTTATATTGAGAAGGTTATGTAGATCTTTCAAGGTATGTTGTACATTTGTGATGTTTGAACAGATGCCCATTGGCGGAACGATACTGTGATTTTGTTAGTGCCACAGAGTTCTCTTGTTTGTTTTTCAGCTGCCTTGTAACCGCTGTACTCGAAACATCACTAAATCTATACTTGTTCAATAAAAATGGTTGGTGACTCGGTAATTACAGATTTGTTACTAATAGGTGCTTGTTCTTTTACTTTTGTTTCTTCAAACAGTAAGTAATTCTAATCTATGGTAAAAATGTAAAATAGAGAAGAGAATGGTTAAAAGAGGGAGTAAAAAAAGAAAAATTCTTAAAATATCGCCCACCGTGGGGCTCGAACCCACGACCACAAGGTTAAGAGCCTTGCGCTCTACCAACTGAGCTAGACGGGCTTGTTGTTGTTAACCGTAGAAGAGTGGTAAATATAGATTATTGGCTACATTTATTGAAGTACATGGAGTGATAGAGTTGCATAGAATAAATTAACGAAGTAAAAATAGACGCGATTGTGTTAGGAGATTACGGTATATTGCAATATATTGTAATCAAAATAATATTAGTATTATAGAATAAGTTATCGGGAGTATTGTTTGACTAATATAAGGAGAAAATATGATTATGATTACAATTTTTTGGTGTCAAATGATTACTCCGTATATGATAACATAATATGACTTATTAGTAATACTGGAGTAAATCCCGCACATTTGCGATATATATAGAGATTTTGTTTTTAGTTATTTTAATATTTTAAATTGATATGTCATTAATTAATTTGTCATATACCTCATTGTATTTTGATATTAGAAAAAAAAAAGAAATATGAACTAATAAAGAGAATTTAGTAAAGTTATAAAATGTGTAATGATTTTTTTTAATAATAAATTTTCTCAAATTATGTTAATGATTTTTTTATTTTTATTTTTTTGCGACGAAGCTAATAGTATCAGTTTAATATTTTGTTTTATACAAAATGTGTCAAGTCATTCTTTAATATATAATAACACATAAAAAAAATTAGAAATGTACAGTTTATAAAAAAATTATAGTGAATTTATCTTATTATAATATTATAATTCTGATTTTGATTTTAAAGAAAATATATTATTTGACTAAAAGATTATTTTGATAAAATGATAATCATTTAAAGAAAAACTCATATTGTTTCCTTATTTGGCTTGATGCTTTTTGGAGGGAAAACTTTGAAAAGTTTTATTCTTTTAGTACATAGGAGGAAGTATATAGAAAGATTACCCTGATATTACTCTAAGAAATTACGGTATAGTGTAATATACCGTAATCTCTTAAAAAAGTGAACAAGCCTAAAATCATTTCAATATAATCATAGATTCAACTCTCGAAGATATTAATATTGCTCAAACAAAGCAAAATATTTCAAAACATCCCACATACAATATTCTTTAATTAGGAACAATGCACCTTCTTCCCATACTATTGTGACTTATTGTCTCCTAAATAATTTGGCACATTTCACTAATTGCAATAAAATCCGTCATAAATCTTAAAACAGGTCAAATACTACTCTATGGTGACAATAAAGACAAATTTTTTGGTATTTTCTAGACAACTTGCCATAAATAGCGCCTGTCTTAAATAAAAATTTGGGTATAAACTAACCCCCCAATATATCAACGTAAATTATTAATTATATTCACTTAATATAATTAAAAAAAATTGATTTCTAACTACGTTATTATTTATCAAATTTATCAAATCTAACGTTCAAATTAATTACATAATTAAACTATATATTTTTTATTATAAATAGACAAATAAAATCACATAATTTCATAAACTATCTTACTTTCAAGCTTCTTCCTTCAACAATGGAGTCCCAATATCTATACCTTACAACTCTAGTACTCCTAGTCTTTTCCTTCGTTTCGGATATCGCTTCGAATCCATTATACGTCGATGGCTTTCTCCGTTGCCTTCCGTCTCATGCAAAGTCGTCGATTGATCGAGCAATTTACCATCCCGACAGTCCTGCATTTTCGAAAATTCTTCGAGCGTATATTCACAACGAAAGATTCAATAAATCGACCACCTCAAAACCGCTACTAATTATCGCGGCTCAGGACGAGACTCACGTCCAAGCCACGGTTATTTGTGCTAAAGAAAGTCACATCGATATTAGGATAAGAAGTGGCGGTCACGACTACGAAGGCTTGTCGTACACGTCGAAGGATCCGTTTATATTGCTTGATATGTTCAATCTTCGAGCTATTGATATCGATTTGGCTAGCGAGACGGTTTGGGCTCAAGCCGGAGCAATCCTTGGCGAACTTTACTATAAGATTGCTAATGTTAGTAAAACACATGCGTTTCCGTCCGGTGTGTGTCCGTCGATTGGTCTCGGCGGTCACATTAGTGGAGGCGGGTACGGTAATTTAATTAGGAAATACGGTATTTCCGCCGATCATGTCGTCGATGCTAGAGTTGTGACCGCGGATGGTGACATTCTTGATAAACGAACCATGGGAGAGGACCTGTTTTGGGCCATTCGAGGAGGAGGAGCTGCAAGTTTCGCGGTAGTGCTTGCATGGAAACTTAAATTAGTACGTGTTCCGGAGACTGTCACGGTTTTCAATGTCGCCAAGACCTTAGAAGAAGGCGCGACTGACGTCGTCCTCCAATGGCAAGATTTCGCCCCGAAGGCCAAAAAAGACCTTTTCATTAGGATCGAACCTCATGTTGTAAACGGTACGACGGCCGGATCGAAGACGATTAGCGTCAAATTCATCGGTATGTACCTAGGTAGTGCTAAAAAGCTAACGAAATATTTGAAAAAATCGTTCCCCTTGTTGGGATTGCAGGTAAAGGATGGGATCGAAATACCGTGGATCAAGTCGGTTCAATATTGGTTCGGTATACCTCTCGATGTTCCAACTGAGGCAATCGTAAATCGAGTGCCTAGCGTCAAGTACTTCGCGAAATTCAGGTCCGATTACGTGCAAAAACCGATCTCGAAAGCTGGGTACGAAGCGATTTGGAAGAAAATGAAGGAATTGGACGTAATGTACATGCAATTCAATCCATATGGAGGAAGAATGGCTGAGATTCCGGACTATGAGCTCCCGTTCCCTCATCGAGCAGGGAATCTATTCAAGATTCAGTACAATGGAGTATGGTTCGTTGACGGACTGGCAGACCAGTTTATGAATGCGTCTCGACAATTGTACGATACAATGGAACCTTTCGTGTCGAAACACCCGAGAGAACATTTCTTGAACTATAGGGATATCGATGTGGGGACGAACGACATGGAGAATATCGAGTTTGCGAAATCTTACTTCAAGGATAATTTGCCACGGTTGTTAGCGACTAAGGCTCAAGTCGATCCAGACAATTTCTTTAGATATGAACAGAGTATTCCTGTTCTTGATTCACCTCAGTAAAAATATAATCATATGATAATATGATTCAAATTGTAATAATGTGAGTGTTTAGCTTACATTTTGGAATGAGTAAATTGTCATTGATCTCAATTTCTCGATTTTACATGGTTACGATGATGATAATAACAAGCGAAAATTGGAAAAAACGGATTAACATTGTATGAGACGGTCTTATTTGTGTATATGCAAACGTTCATTCACCAAGCTAGCATCAATTGCCTTAAACCACGACACAAATAAGAAATTTTGACAAAACAGATTGCTACTCGATATGCCTGTCACAAATGAGAATTTATGGTAAAAATTAGAAGGCAACAATAGTACAATACACAATGAATCTTTTTGTTAAAACACATAAATTCTCCAAAACCCAATAAAAAATATTACTCCATAGAATATTTTTTTACAGCTGAAGTGAAAATCTTCCTTATTCTTTAGAAATTGAGTACAATTAACCTATTTATTTTACTGTTACATTGAAAATAATTTACAGTTACAAAAATTTAATCACAAGAAATAATCTCCATACAAATAAGCAAAGCAAATTACTCACTTGGTATAGGTAGCAGCTGTATACTTTGACTAAGTATTGCCATATCGGTGATAGAACCGCCTTTATTCACTCCCTGCAAGTCCATTGGTGTTTGTTATGCTCCCGACGGATCCCAATGTCTGAGAGCTTAAAGCAGGGCTGGCTGGACAACCTTCTGGATTACCGGCACTCATTGGATGCACAGGTCCAGAACTTAACGGTGGGCTCATTGGAGTCCGCTGCCCCATTTGCTGGGGGCTGGCCTGTTGTTGGGGTGTAAATTGTTGGTTCATTTGCTGCGGGATTCCCATTGTTGACGACGAGCTGACCTGTTGGGGTGAAAGCACGCCCTGAAGCGGTGACGTGGATTCTTGTTGGGGTAAAGCATGCTGACGTGATTGTGACTGTTGCTGTTGCATTTGTTGCAGTTGCTGCAACTGTTGCTGGCTTAATGGAGCATTAATGCCTGGCATCAAATTTGGCATGCCCATTTGGCCAATAGCAGTTCGTTGCATCTGGCCCATGTTTCCTCGGTTAAGTGACTGGCTCAACATGGAGAGCCCACCAGCCCCTGGCTGCATCTGTCGGGCTGCCCCAGGCATGCCAGTGATACCAGATTGAGTTCCGGGCAACATTCCTCGGTTATGCATCATCTTCAATTTCTGAGCTGCAGCTAACGCCTGAGGGTTCAAGGTCCCAGCTCGAAGGTGCTGGCTTATGATGTTAGCCTGACTAATCCCCATCGGATTCTGACCCATGTTTCCTCCCATACCAGACATGGGACCCATTGCCGCTGAGATCCCAGCTGTGCTCATTCCTTTTGCCCCTCCCATTCCCATAACATTACTCAAACCACCAAGGCCCATGTTGTTTCCCATGCCCATACCAGGCCCAAGGCCCATCATCATTCTCCTCTGCATTTGGGCCGACTGCGACTGTGACTGCTGACCAGGCTGCTGCAACATTTGTAAAGACGGTGACGGCTTATAGCCCATCTGATTACCCATCGGCAAGTTCGATCCTGGCCCAAATGCATTCAATTGAGGCATAGAATTGTTCGGCTGCATCAGTGGGGACCGCTGGAACTGAGATTGCACTGGCTGCATCATAGATGGTTGGTTCTGAAGCTGTGACTGCTGATGTGGCAGGTGTTGCTGAAGTGGCTGTTGTGAGTCCATCTGCTGCGGTCTTGCTGGCATTGTGACCCCTGACATTTGTCCCGCGGACATTTGTGAATTTCCAGGAGGGTGCATCCCAGCAGAAGAGTTAAGAGAGTTAGAAACTGTGGGCTTGCTCTCAATGGGTTCAGAATACTGCTGTGTGTCAACTGTAGAATTATTAGGAGTCCCTCCAGAAGCATTAGGTTGACTGTTTGAGGGAGCATTCGAGCGGGGTGGTCTAGGTTGGACTACTTCTTCTATGACATATCCCTCGCGAATAACCTACAGTGAGTATCCTTGTCAACGTGGTAATAAGATATTAAATATCAAGCAAATGTATCATATATGGACCCTTCAAATTTTGTTAGTCCGTAAATTACATACCAAAGTACAAAACTGTGCTGCAAGCAGGTCTGCCCATTGCTGCAATAAGATTTTAAAAGAACAAGGTTAGTATAAAAGAGGCTTGAAGAAGTTATCAACAACTAGCAAAAACCGCCTCCAATCAACTGAATTCGCTATGTTTGCTTTTGGGAAGAAGTTTTAGGAAATGATGAAAGGAGCCAAAAACTCACGTTTTGAGGTTTATTTATTTATTGCCGAAAGTGAAAATGTATAAAGCTGACTTGAATGTCCAAAAGAGGAATATATACTGAATCATATAGAGGGAGTATTAAAATGCAAAGAGGCTCACAGTATTAGGCAATGTAGGCAGGTAATCTTCGGCATTCAGATAATCTCCGTCACTCAGGTCTCCATAATGCATTGCGACAGTACCATCGGTTGGCTTCTCTGACAAGATCATTCTTGTTCTAACTGCCGCAGGAAGCATATTGCCTACAAAAAGTAGCCCAATTTGTCACATAAAAATGAGAATTACAGTCTTAATGCAAGAAATGTTTGTAATAACATGAGAGAAACCTTGCATTGCAGGCTGTAAATTTACAACCCTTATCTTGCATACATTCACATGGCCACCAACCAGTGACTTGGACATTTCTCTTGAATCATCAACATATTCATTATTAGATGCACCGGCAAGGCAACCCAAGAGTTCCCGTGCAGAAAAGGCACGAGGTTTCCTTGGAAATTCATCGACTTTGCTCTTTTTACAGTTTAACTGATGCCTGAATCGAGAAACCAGCCGTGAGTCAATAATAATTTTAACAAAGAAACACAGAGATGCCCGCTAGTCTCTACAGCAGAAAGAGTGACAATTGACAACCAGCTTTGTTGTCAAACTGCGCAAGTGAATTATTAAAAAGGCAACAAACTTAAGATTTAAGTTTTGAACTTTTATTTGTATCGGCAATTGAGAAGGTGAGTTCCGGCTAACTAAATTTACAAGTTCCAATCATAATAAATATCATTAAGTTGACTATTATGACAGCATGTTAGTCTTGGAGGTAGGGTCAAATGGTCAATCCTCCATTTTATGACATCACACCAAACTGAGTCAATATCATGACTTCAAAATTCATAGACAGATGATAGCAAGTGCATATATACATATGAAAAGTAGAACGAAAATACGCAAGTATGCAAGCAAAATGAACTAAATTAGTTTCCTACCTCATAGCTACCACCTCAATCTTGGCAAATCTCTCAAGCATATTCCGCTCAGTAAATTGTGGGGAGCTAATGGAAGGGTTAGATACATTCATTGGACCACCACCCATAGTATTTACACTGACAGGTGAACCAACTCCACTTATTGCAGGGTTTTTAGGCAAAGAATTCGTTCTTCTCTTTGCAGGACCTTGCGTCTGATGCTGTAGGTGATGTATGGTATCATTAGCACTAGATGTCACCGACGAAGCCCGGCCTGCTCCTTTAACTGGACCCACTCCTGACTTTTCTCTTAGCACTTGTCCAAGAGAAGCAGGGGACCCACATGTAATATCAGCAGAGCGTGCAGATAATGGAGATTGAGCCACAGCACCAGCTGATAGACGAGGACTTTGAATCGGTTTTCTCTTTGAAAACTGTTCGTCCTTTTGATTTTGTTTTTCCATTTGCTGGCTGAGATTATTCCAGCCTGGTTGACTATAAGCAGGCCTCATTAGTGGATTTTGAAACCTTTGCTGAACCCGTTGGTCCATCTGGCTACCTTCTGCCTCCATATGTACATCAGTTTTCATCATGTTAGGTTCCGCCTTCTCCAGTTTCACGCCATCCTGGGTGGCCATTCCCTCACCAACAAGCTGAGGATACTGAGCTCCTCTTGCATTCTGATGGTGATGCAACATTTGACTCCTCCATTGTCCTTCTGGCCCTTGAAACCCATCCATAGATGATCCTTGACCACCAGGTCCAAGCCCGGCCTGCTTGTTAAAAGTTGAGTACGGTGACAACTGCCCTTCTTGACTTGCCATCTTGGCACTGGCTGTAGAATGCATATTCTCTGCATATGAAATTGGCATATCCTGAAAAGCAAGCGAGGCTCCAGGTGGCAGATTATGACCTTGCACAGGATCATGCACAGTCCTTTGACTTCTTTGGTTTGCTGGACCTGCTTGGAAATTAAACAGCTGAGAAGTTCTATCACGGGAAAAAAATATCCCCACCCTACATTTATTTAGTGCCTAGTTAACTTAGATGATCAAACATCTCTAACTTTAACTGATATTTTTTCACAATATACGATTTACAAAAATGATCGTATGAAAATACTTAATTTGATAAATCCAATGTGATAAATTTTACTCTACATATATTTGCATAAATTAATGGTCAGAGTTAACATCGGTTGTCACCAAAGTCAGCTGGGGAAAGTATAATGGGATAGAGGAAGTTGAGTGTTCTTCCTTTCGAACCTAAGAGAGTAATAGGTTACTAGGATCAATACCTTGGGTATACATATTATCTTGGGCATGTTGTGACATCATATCATAGCTTGAGCTAGGGGGCTGAGCTATGCAGATTTTCTTTCCATTTGGCCGATTATTTGATGTCACTGTAACTTCTGGAATTTGTCGTAGTCTCCTCTTTCGTGCTCCAACTAAATCTAAATTAACCTGAAACGTAATGATAACTGTTGAGATATGTGCGGATATGTTAAGATATTGACATATCATAATTTGGGAATACAGTGTAATATATCTAGTATATCTTAGAGAATAACATTGTGATTATCTAGCATAAGATATATTCGGTCGGTATTAAGAGATCTTCGGTAGTACTATATATACATCGTAATTGTAATAATTAGAGACACGAGCAATAATAATACAATTGCATTTATGGTATTTTTCCCTCTCAATTTCCAATAATAACACTATTATTAATAAGTCGTTAAAAAATAAACTAAACAAAGATAAAATAAAAATAAGATGCATCTAGCAGATATACACACATACACATATACTCCGTATCACGCTTGAGTAATAGAACTACTCTGACAGCCTACCTTCAAGGACGCTGGATTTTGGCAAAGTCTGTCCAATCTAGGAACGGGATCCAGACAAAGCTTTGGCTGTAATGCATTTAGTATCCGTGATTCCACTTCCTGCATCCACAAACAAATAACAACTGTGCCATAAGACTCGAAGACTCGTACATGTGGAGCTGCATTCGCAGAAACTCATTTTAGATTGTTCCTAAATTCTGATTAATTTCTTACCATCAAATTTCCATAAGTCCAAGAATCATCAGCCATTAAGGAAATATCCTTAACTACATTCTCTAAGGACATCTTCAGAGACACTTTGTTGATAGTTCCCAACTCGTTAGGAGAAGAGATCTCAGACCCAGGATCGGAAATACATTTTCGATAGTCACGAACCTGAAAATCTCAAAATCATAAAACAGAACTTTAAAATCCTTTACTTTTTAGATGGTTACATCTGCTGATTTAAAATAAATCATAAACATAACATCGACATGCTTTAGAAAAAAAATCCATCTATTACAACCAGAACATACATAGTCGTCTGCAAAAAATAACATCCTAGTTTAACTCCAAATCCACTCAGAAAGCACCAAAAAGATTGTCTATAAGAACATAACACTAACTTTTAAAACCACGGATACTGCCACTCCCACCTCTTATTATAAATATGCAGTTCAACAACAAAAGTAAGCAAGTTAGGTTAAAGTGTTGCCTTTAAATCTTTAATAGCCCACTTTTAAAGTAGATCCCTTTGGTAACTGCTGAATGGGAGATGAAAATGCTTTCTCAGCAAAACTTCTTCCTGCCAAGGTTACATGCCTCTTTTAGAGGGTGTTCCAAAATCCAAACATATGCTGTAAGTCATGTTTCGAGAAATCCATGACTGAGTGCATTGCATTTCTAGATCGTCTATATTCTACAATAAACGGTGGTGAGGAATGACATTGGGCTAGAGCTACTTAATATTGCTCACCAAAACTCTCAAGGTTTTTTTATTTTTTAAACGAAATGTGTGCCCTAAGGGCACAGGATAGTAATATTTAGTTATCTTGCCTCATTTATTTTAACTTCCTCTCTCCTTGCTTATTCTCTCTAAGTCAACCATTATCTCCTAGTCTTGTTCCTTTTCTAAATTCTCCCCATATCGAAACCTACCACTCTTTACCAATGAAGTTTCTTACAGCTCTTCGTTTACTTACTACTTCGATGAAGCCTGCATAGCAATATACAAAGCAAACCGAAAAACGCTCATATTTTCTATGGATCCTACATGCCTATGACAACTTTAAAACAATTGATGTCAGATTACCTACTAATAGAGCATGCCTCCATTCAAACTCTTACGATAAGTTTACCCAACAGAGTTGATACAACCCTTTCTAGGATTTCACTGCAAGAGTGAATCCTGGAATAGGGGATAAATGGAGGCAATGGGGTCGTCAGTGTTCGGAGGATAGGCGGAGAGGATGTAAGAATGTTAGGCAAGAATAACTACGAATGTCGCAGTACATTTTGTCATCCTCCATTAAAATGAATTATGTAGAGTACATCAATTACTTGAAGAAGGTAGGAAGGTATTATCACGTTAAGAGGAGGTTGAGGACATTGTTGTTAAAATCGCGATCCGGATCGTAGGATCGTACGATCCTACGATCCAAAAAGTAGAAAACGATCCAAATCGTCGTAGGATCGTTTTGGTGGTAGGATCGGTACAGGATCGGTCAGGATCGGGTAGGATCGCATAGGATCGTGTAGGATCGGTGGTAGGATCGTTCAGGATCGTAAAATGCTTATTTGTGTTAGAAATTTGTGAGTTGGTTGTTCTTCTATAYTTACAACTCTAAATTAAARGTATATATAATATTTTBATATGATTATTAAGACTTTCATGTCATTAAATAAACTTTTAACATTATACATCATAAATTATACCAAATTGTTTACATAGACWTGTTTATCCAAGCTATTTGTAGGATCTTACGATCCTACGATTCGATCCTACGATCCGATCCTACCACACCTCTTCGATCCAAAGTAGAATCCCGATCCTGACAACATTGGTTGAGGAGATGGACAGAGTGAAAAAAGAAGAGTTTTATGAAGAAAAATATTACTACGTTGGCATGGGAAAAATTAACTGAGAGAGGAAAATAAACGAATAAGGCTAAATTTTAAACTTGATCCCTCCTTTCACAATATATGTTGTTTCACTTTTCATTTGTCTTCAATATCTCTCAAATTTCATGAATAAATATAGTGAAATCTATACTCTAAATAATGCTATAAGTTTAATAATTGTTTTTCAAAGTAAAGAGCAGTTTTTTTTTTTTTTTTTTTTTTTGTGTGTAAAAAAGTCAAAGGCTTACCTCAAAAAGACATGTATTGTGAAAAGGAGGGAGTTCAATATTAAAAGGAAATTATTAAAGGTATGTGATTTAATATGTGTCCAGGGAACCTATTATCATGTGCCCTTCGATACGTGATAGAAAACCCATTTTTCAAAGCTATTATGTTAAGAGTGAAAGATACTGAACTATCTCCTGAGTCCTGAGTCCGGACCAGTTATTTGACATAGTATGAAACAAATCCAATTGATCATCAGCTGAACAACTGACTACAAATTTGATCAAACAAAAAGCTACAAATCGACTTACTAACATCAACGACAGTAACATGAGACTGGCAAGATGCAATTCGGGACTAACAAAACCTTTCTGATATAACAAGTGCTTCATTGATGTCTTTAACACAGCAAATCTAAAATAGAAGTATAAAAAATATTTACATGGAATGGCAGTAACTTACCTCACACGTTACTGTGCCTTCGACAAACTTGCATGGAATGTCATCCAGAATACCACCAGGCAACCGACCGGACTCAATGGCCTCCAGAAAGATGAAAAAATAAAAATAAATATTACTTTGGTTCACAGAATTTTAAATAAGGTGGGCAGACAAGTACATAAGGCAACATACTGCAAAAAGACCTTCTGAAGTCCGGTCATATGGACGTAAAAGCTTCAAACCATCTTGAAAGGCAGGATGTTGTGTGTTATCATTCTGAAACGCAAGCAATAACTCATTTTCAGTATCTGGCAAGGGTTCTATACTTCTATATTATTCTTAACAACAGATTAAGGCAACATCATATGTATACACACAAACCTCTGAGGTCTTTACGATAGAATAGCCATCCAGGTAGAGATTCAAAATGAAGGAAACTTCATCTTCTGAAGCCAACGAGTCAAAAAAAGAAATCAGATGCATGGATATATAATATGCCAAAGAACTTGGACAACAACAAAATGTTAATTCCAAATTGACTGAGGGTCGGGAAACATGAAATATCATTTAAAATCTCAATTACAGGTAAAAAAACACTTCGTAAAAGAAAGGAAAACAAAAAAGGAAAGTCAAAACACGGCAGGCTGAAAAACGATAATCCATATAAATTAGGACAGGTAGGGAAAAAATCACTTATTAGCCTCCTACCTCCAGAACCGTGATCTCCTCCAACCGATATAGATGAGCTCGTAAGACCAACTGCTTCCTCATTTTTTCCCTGCATTTTTTTCAGGATTACAGATTATGTGGTGCAAATCCAGGGCCAATAAAAACTTATCTAGTTCTCTTCCTCTACCATGTATGCCACATTCTCATCAAATTAGGAACTAGATAATACAATTCTAAAGCTCATTTAAAGCTAAGTTTAACAATCTAAACTTCACCATACCCATACTCGAACCTGCATAGAAACAATTCTGACATACCATATAGATTAACGTCAATATAATAGTATAATACCACTCCCACGTCGAAAATCAGTCATATTAAGCATTCCATATCCAACCAGCAAACATAATTCAAGGAGGGAAAAAAGAATCAATACAAAAATGAAAGCTCGAATTTTTATTTCTCTTCGTCTCAATAGCTTAATTACCAGTGCCGTAATTACGCCCACAAATTGCGGAATAAGGGGGTCGGATTTACACAAAAAAGGTTGATGCTAAATGACCCAAGATGAAAATAAATTGTGCCGGAAACTACATCGAAAGACCGCTACTTCACAATAGAGAAAAGCGCAAAAATATTAATGACAAAGTCTACCCAAAAATCTTACAGCTTTTGAAAGCTGAAATCCTACACAAAATTAAGCATACATTAAGCATAGATCCCATTAGCATAAACACAATAATTTCTAAACCTAAATCAATCATAAACCCTAAAATTCACAAATTTCACACCCAATTTGCTCAATTTCTTATTCCAACTGATTAACAAAAAAGCACAGCAAAAAATTAAAAACCCACATTCAAAATCACAAATTTAACCCAAAATAAACTGAAATTCTCATACAATTGCATTCACAAAATAGAAGAATTAATGATAAAAACATGAGAGAAATGAGTGCAACATTACCTGGGATTCATTATTTGAAACAAGTTGAAAACTTTCAGAAGAAATCTCAGAAGATTCATTGAATTTTGTTGATTCAGGTATCACAGGTTTGAACTTGCACTTCGTTCCTCTTTTAGAAATTTTGAATGAAACACCCATTATAGAAAATTGGGTATTTTGTGGAATTTCATACAGATTTAGGGATTCCAAAGAATTGGGAATTTAATGGGTAAGATTGATTGATTAGAGAACAATGAGGTTATGAAATGTATATGTAAATTGGCATGTGATGAACTAAAGAGGAAGTGGTCTGAGAAAATTTTAAAAATTATGCTTAATTAAAATTAAAACAAATAATTAAGAAAAGGTGTTATCGAGATTAATTTACCGGGATAGGATTCGGGATACGATTTATATAGGTAAGTTCGCGTTTATGAAGATTGAGTCTTTATATAACACAAATTCTCATTTGTGACGGCCGATATTTGTGACAAGCTTGTGACGGCTCAAATAAAACTCACGTGGGAGGATAAAGACAGGTCGTTCGTGATTCCCTATGCGTTCTATTTTTTGTCTTATCTACTCATGTAGGTGATACTTGACTCGTCACAAGTGAGACTTATTATTTATAGAAAGACGTCACTTGATGTAGTATGTTTGATTGTTTGTAAATCAAATATGTTTAAGAATCAGTACATCGCGTTTTTTTATATTGGCGATTCCTTTTTTCGGGTGTTAAGGGAGCCTAAGAGTAGTTTTGATGATGACAGGGTTTCGTGCAGTTTAGTCATTTTATATGTCTTTGAGGGATAGCGGTGCGAATTTCAAAACATTTAATTCCGGAGCTCAATAGATCCGCAAACCATTGATAATAACCTTCAAAATCAGCGGTTTTCGGCGATCTTTCGATTACGAAAAGATTTTTTTTTCTTAATACCGATCTATAGAGCTATTAAACGTTTAAATGACTACCATATGTTTAGAAGCCTTTTAAAAACAATATCGAATGCATAATAAAACTTGTTTTGTCTATTCCCGACACGATCCAAAACGTAGGCTTCAGGTTGAATGTTTTTATTTCAAGTCATATGTCAATTTGATTACCCTGAGTCATTTTTATATGTCATGGAGAGACTGTAGTGCGGATTTTGAGGCATTTTATTCTGGTGTACAGTCGACTCGAGAACCGTGGATAATAATCTTCAAAATCAATATTTTTTGGCGATCTTCCAAATTCGAAAAGATTTGTTGTAGAATACTTATCTATAAGGTCATTATGTGTGTAAATGAAATTCAGATGTTTAGTTCCCTTTTAAAACAACATAGAATGAAGAATCAAACTTGTTTCGTTTATTAACGACACTATCCGAAAGTACGCTTAAGATCTCTAATTATTTTTATATCAAAGCATATGCCAATTCGAATACTCTAAGTCATTTATATATGTCATAGAGGGAATGAAGTGCGAATTTCGAGATTTTTATTGTGGGGCCAGTCGACCCGAACACCGTGGATAATAACCTTCAAAATCAGTGATTTTCGGCGATCTTTAAAATCCTGATATATTTTTTACTAAATACTTATCTACAAGGCCATTGTGTATTTAAATGACTTCTAACAATTTAGTTCATTTTTAAAACAACATAGAATGGAAAATAATATATGTCTCGTCTATTAACAACACGATCCAAAAAGTAGGCTTAATGTCTTTACTAGTATAAATCTCGCGCCACTGCGCGGTATATGTAGAGATTTTATTTTTGAGAGTATTATTTAAATCGCCATTGTATTAATATTTAATATTTTACTATGAAAAAAATTGAAATGAAAAACTAATCAAAGATAATTGAGTAAAGTTATGAAATGTGTGTTTTTATAAACGTAATTTTTTTACCATAAAACTACGGATTTCATTTTATAATTTTCTCCAATTTTTTTAATGAATTTTTTGTCTGTTACGAACCTAATAGTACGTATGTGTTAAGTTATTTTCTAAAGTAAATCATTATTGCATAGTGAAAAATTTAGGAACATATAGTCTATAGTTTAATACTAATTTTATTTTACTATAATGAAAAAAATATCATAATTTTAAATTTAATTAAAAGATTAGATTATAATGATAATTATAATAAGATTATATTTTATGAAAAAATATAATAGTTTATTAAAATGAAGTTTTATTTGTTTGCTTTAATAAATTGGATACATTTTGAAGGTAAAACTAAGAGAAATTTTATTCTCTTAGTAGTAAAGGGGATTTAATGATAAAATCTATGATTATTAGAATCAAGTTGATGTTAATTAGCAATTTAGTTTGGAATTTAATATTTGTGATCATTTGTTAGTAAAAATAGATTTTTAAGGAAATAATTTTTTTTATATATGGTATGTAAATAAAAAGAGGATTAAAGTGAGATCAATTATTGAGAGTAGAGTCAATTTATTAGAAAGTGAATATATATAGGTGGGAAACTTGAGCGGGAAAATTTAGAGTTGTGTTATTCTTTTAGTATATAGGGGATTTCAAATCAGATGCCAATTTGGTTACCTTGAGTCATGTTTATATGTCCAAGTCATTTTTATATGTGAACCATTTTTATAAACGAGTATTGGACGAAAATTAGTTTCTCCTTAAAAATAGATAAATATTCTTATTTAGAGCTGAAAAGCGAATACGGTAACCCATGAAATGACCCCAGACACGTGGTCAAAAAACTGGTAGAAAAATAAACATGACCTGGTACAACACAACAAGTCTACAATCTCTCAAACGGCTCAAATTTAAGTGTATAATACACGGTTTTCGGCATTTAAGGATCCCGGAACAAAAATGTCTGTGAATCATACGGACGGTTCATAGTGTCAGATAAAGCAGCCACACAAATTTTGAGAAGCAACATAGGACATTCGATGGTGCTTATACACGATAAACAAGTCTGGGACAAAAATCAGTTTCTCCTTAGAAATAGACTAATATTCTTATTTAGGGCTGAAAATCGAATACGGTAACTCATGAATAAATCCCAGACACGTGATAGAAAAACTGGTAAGAAAAGAATGACTCGGTACGACCTCCCAAACGGCTTAAATTTAAGTGTATAATACACGGTTTTTGGGATTTTAGGATCTCATGACAAAAACGTCTGTAAATCTTAACAGACGGTTCATCGGGTTAGCTAAAGCAGGCACATAAATTTTGTGAAGAAATAAATGACATTTGAGTTTGCCGATATGCGATCAACTTGTCTCGTACTAAACTCGGGTATTCCATAAAAATAGATAATAACTTGTTATTTATGATGAAATCGAATATGGTAACTCATGAAGCGATTCGAGACAAGGGGTCGAAAAACTGGTAGGAAAAGAAACATGACCCGTACGATCTCCCAAACGGCTCAAATTTAAATATCTAATACACGGTTCTCGACCTTTCAGGGTTCCGGAATAAAAAATTGTCCGTAAATCATAAGGACGGTTCATCGGGTCTGGTAAAAGAGCCACTCAAATTTTGAGAAGCAACAGATGACATTTAAGGGTGTCGATATGCGATAAACGAGTCTCGGGCGAAAATCGATTACTTCTTAAAAATAGATGATTACTTGTTATTTAGGGCTGAAATCGAATACAAAAACTTATGATGCAACCCAGACACGTTGTAGAAAAACTGGTAGGAAAAATAAACATGACCCGGTACGGCCTCATAAATGCTCAAATTTAAGTGTATAATACACAGTTTTCGGCATTTCATGGTCCCGGGACAAAAACGTCCGTAAATCATACGGACTGTTTCTTGGGTCAGATAAAGCAGCCACACAAATTTTAGAAGCAACAAAGAACATTTGAGGGTGTCTGTACGCGATAAACGAGACTCAGACGAAAATCATGTATTCCTTAAAAATAGATGAATACTTCTTATTTAGGGATGAAAAATCAATATAGTAAGTCATGAAGCGACCCTAGACGCGTGGTAGAAAAACCGGTAGGAAAAGAAACATGACCCGGTACGACCTACCAAACGGCTCACATTTAAGTGTATAATATACGGTTTTCGGGATTTTAAGGTCCCAGAACAAAAATGTTTGTAAATCATGCAGACGCTTCCTCGGGTCAGATAAAATAGCCACGCAAAGTTTGAGAAGTAATAAAGGACATTTGAGAGTGTCGGTACGCGATAAATGAGTTTGGGATGAAAATCGGTTACTTTTTAAAAATAGATGAATACTTCTTATGTAGGGCTGAAATCGAATATGGTACTCATGAAGAAACCCCAGACACGTAGTAGAAAAACTGGTAGGAAAAGAAGAATGACCCGGTACGACCTCCCAAACGGTTCAAATTTAAGTGTATAATACACGGTTTTCGCGATTTCATGGTCCCGGGACAAAAACGTCCATAAATTATACGGACGGTTCCTCAGGCCAGTTTAAGCAGCCACATGAATTTTGAGAAGAAATAAAGGACATTTGAGTTTGCCGATACACGATAAACTTGTCCCGGACGAAAATTGGGTACTCCATAAAAATAGATGATAACTTGTTATTTAGGATGAAATCGAATACGGTAATTCATGAAGCGACCTCAAACACGTGGTCGAAAAACTGGTAGAAAAAAAAACATGACCCGGTACGACCTCTCAAATGGCATGGAGCATAGAATGGAGGCATTGAGCATACAATGGAGAATACAATTTGTTTCGTTTATTAATGACACGATCCAAAAAGCAAGTTTATTGTCTCTAAATGTATCTATTTCAAACCATGTGTCAATTCGGTTACTTGAGTCATTTTTATATTATAGATGGATTATAGTTTGAATTTCGCGACATTTTATTCTGAGGCTCAGTTGACCCGAGAACTGTGAATAATAACTTTCAAAATCAACGCGGCAATCTTCCGAATCTGGAACTTTTTTTGCTTGATACTTACCTATAAGGCCATTATGTTATTTACTGTTGGATGTCCAGTTCCTGTTTAAAACAATGTAGAATGAAGAATACAACTTATTTGCCGATGTCGTTATTTTGTTGTCTCCGTTTATGATGTTATTAAAAATAAGTGTATTTGACCAAATGGGTCAAATGCCACCTGTATAAGACTTTTTTTTACAGCTGCCAAAAAAAAAAGAAAAAAAAATTGTTTCGTCTAATTATCACGCGATCTAATTATCTAAATAGTAGGCTTAATGTCTCTAAATGTTCATATTTCAAACCATATGCACGTTCGGTCAGCCTGAAAGTACGTATCATCATTTCATCATTTAATATATTAAAGCGAAAACCACTAACCGTCAAATTGTTCACAAAAGCTTAGTTGTCATCTTCCTATTAATCCACCGTATATACAATGTATAAGATACGGTCGTGTACATAGTAAATACGTAAAATAAAAAACTACCCACTAGGCCACTATCCTCTACTGTTTCCTAAAAAACTGT
>VHZZ01002783.1:35026-46644 GCA_009801015.1 Silene noctiflora | reverse complement strand
GGTGGGCGTGGTCGGCAGTGACGTTTCTGGGCAACGATGGTGGTGGAGGGGTGTCCAACGTGGTGGTTGGTGGTGTAGGCAGTTGAACTTTTTTGAGGATTTTGTTGAGAGAGTTTGAGTGTTGTTTGTGGGAGGGAAGGGTAGTTTCGTAATTCGAAATGAAAACGCCGACTACGATTATTAAAACGTCGACTACGAATTACAATCCGGTAGGAAAATAGAAAAAGCAGTGGGTCCCTCTCCCTCACTCCATCATGTGAGAGGTCTCTCAATAACGCTATTGAGAGACCGTCTCTCAGAAGTTTTTGTGCAATAGTATAAATCTCGATCATCCTTATTACTACTCCGTATTAATTCCGTGGTCCAATACCTTAGTCCCACGGAGAGAAAAAAACGACCTATATCTACCCTACGTAAGGCAAAGAGCCAACCATTATTGAATAGTTCGTCTTGTTTTAAACGAATTATTTTGATTTGAAGCAATAACATGGAATTTCGTAACTATTTTACAGCCAAATATAACCCCTATTGAAAAACAATTTATCATAAACTATAATACTAATCATATTAATGTGATTAAATTTAATCATAAAATGATCACATATACCCGTCTAAAACTTTATACAAAAAATGGCGGTGTAAAACAAGAATAAAAAATTGAGTTAGCGCCACCAGGTGATGTTCAATCTTGGCGTCACTCTCTCACATGCAAAAAGTGGGAGACCCCAATAATAATGGATGTCTCACGTATAATAAGTAGGAATTCCTAATAATAAAGGGTGTATGTGAGAGGAAGACGTCGAGATTGGGCGCCACCCATGGTAACATTTTCAGAAGAGACCGACCACGAAATTCACATGTTTATAATACTGTCAAGTAATTCTGGAAGAACCTACTTGTACCGTTGTACTCTTGTAGCCTTTGGCTCGTGAACCATCCATTCTTCCTTCATACGGTTCGAAATAAGACGAATTAAACATTACTATTTTTAATAGAATATAACTATTTAATGACAAAATATCATAACTAAAGTTTTCACTTTTTTTTCTGAAAATAATGATAACATTTTATAAAAAATAGTAATATTTTATTATAAAATGATTATATTTAATCCATTCAAACCGGTTTAAAATAAGAATTTGCGATGTATGTGTGACTTTCGGACATACTCCCTCCGATCCAGACAAATGGTAACACTTGTTTTTTGGCACTATTTATGGTCGTATGAACTCTTTGATATTATTCTTAATATATAAGGCAAAATGTAGAGATCTTGTTTGATTCATCATCACGAATGCTACAAGAATATCAAATTTTTATAATTTTTAATAATGTGTAACTAAAGATATTCACGTTGCAAAACGTGTCTCGGCAAATGTGATAAAGCAAGTGTTACCATTTGTGTGGATCGGAGGAGTATTATTTAATTGGTGTTGTCATCATCATATAATAGTACGATAGTAGTACTCCGTACTTATCACGTTTCCGATTGATGCCAAACAATAATCAGTACATTGAGGCCATTGATTAATAGCTGTCGGCATAAGGATTAAACAAATTGGGTTCGATCTTTTGTTCCATTTCGTGTCTAGAACCGGTTTAAATGAGTGGTGAACTAGTTGATGGGTCTTTGGGTAGTGCCTAGTGAGCCCGTGAATAGTTTTAGTTAGGTTGGATGACTTGAATCATTGTTCATACCGCCTTTTTATATTTAAGTCTAAAGTTATCATTTCGCCATTAAGTCTCCCATTCGACAGTTGAATTTTTCAAAGTTTTTAGTCAAATGTTTTGAATTTTTTCCAAGTGTGCCTTATTTCATTACTCATCCCGACCTGACAAATTGGGTCAACGGGTCGGGTTCGGGTCGGGCCAGCTCGGGTATTCATTGATTTCGGGTTAATTCGGGTTGGCTCGGGTCATTTCGGATTTCGGGTCTATTTCGGGTTGTTAGTCGGGTCAGTTTCGAGTCAATGAATAAGAGAGAAATAGTCATTTCAAGTCTTTTCGGTTCAATTAGAGTTATATTTTGTCGGGTCATTTTCGAGTTGTGTGGTTTCAGAACGGGTCATTTCGGGTCGGGTCAGTTACGGGTCAATAAAGCTTGGGTCATGTTCGGGTCGAGTCGGGTCAGTTTGGATTTTCGGGTCACCTTCGGGTAATGCAGTTCGGGTCATTTCGAGTTTCGAGTCAGTCTTTTCCGGTCGGGTCAATCGGGTCGGGTTACTTTTGTCAGGTCATCCGCCTCCCTTGAAATTTTTCGCCTCCCTAAACTCAAATCTTGGTTCCGCCACTGTAAATGAGATAAACTTTTGTTATTTTGTGGATATTATTCTCTTGCCTCATCAATGCGATCGACTGATCGAGTAATACTTAATCTATTTTAGCTATAAAACGGATATTTTCGTTTTGAACCAGGATTTGAGTTAATAGATTGGATGAAGTTTTTAAAGCCACAAGCTCGAGATAATATGGCCTTTACTATTGAACATAGCAAGTAGGGAGAAGTACATTCATTGTACATAAAATCAAATTGGCAAGTAGATTAATGTGGTACTTAAATATTAGTCTCAATAAAACGTCTTATTTGTGACGGACACTCACTATCAGTCACAAATTGAAGACGGATAATACCCTTCTCACAATTGGAAGGTCAAGTGGGGGAGAAACGACACACCCAATGAATAATGCCACTTACATATTATGAGAGAGACACTATTCGTCTTTAGCTTGTAACGGATAGTGTCCGTCTTTAATTATAATTTGTGTAGTATCAACTTGCACTAAATGACTAAATGGCTATGGCATGTTGTACAATGTTTCCTTAGTAACTTACACTTCCCTCACACGGGAACCAAAAGGATGCTGTTTTCAAGCGGTTTCGAGGTGGCTTCGATTTTTTAGTGGTTTATCGGAAGATGATACGGATACACAATTTTCATATACAAGGTTTATTTTAGTTTTAAAAAAAATAAAAAATTAATTTATTTACAAAATAATGTAACTAATAAAACACTCCATAAAAATATGTAACTTGATTATTAAGTAAATAACCTAATATCGTTATTATCTAATGACTAATCTAATTTTAAATTAACCACTTGAGGTTAAATTAAAATTGCCAGTCGTATTCTAATTGGTGGTGTATGGAAAGTCCATACACCTTGAAGGGTTAGGATCCTCTCCATTTCTTTCTCCCCATTTCCTTCTTTCAATCCTGTTTAATAAAATTTCCCCTCTAACTTCCATTTTCCCTTTATTTTTATGCATAAATTTAAGACTGTTAAATTTTGACAGGATGCGATCTTAATCGTTAAAAAGGAAATTGAATCTCGATTTCTTTTTAGGAAATTAAGAGGATATGGACTCCACCTTATGTATGTGTATTGTGTAGCCTTTTTGGTGTGATTGATGTATTTACACTTTTCAATAGTCCAAGTAAATTTTTAGTGAAGATGATTTATACTCCCTCCGATTCAGATAAATGGTAACACTTATCTAAAACGGATGATCCATACCAATGATAATATACCTTATTTGGCCTAAAAAATGACTAGGTTACCCTTATACCCCCACTACCTATTTACATGTTTGCCATCAAATGACCCACTCACCCAATGTTTAATAACAAAATTATTAATCTTGTGGCCCCATCCAAATCTTCCAATTTTACCCCTTACTTTTTCACCTTTTCTTAAATAACCTTTTTTTCCTTATGTTACCATTTGTTTGGATCGAAGGGAGTATCTATTTTTGTTAAAAGTTAAAACTGGTCAAATAGAAATATTTCCATTTAAAAAGACAAGTTATTTAGGGAGTAGCAAAAATTTGTCCCTAAGACTTGGGTCTTGTTCTTTTCAACTGAATGAGCTGAGGTGAACTAAACAAAGGTTACTTAAGAGTTAATTTGTAAATAGATGAGTTGAATTGAACTGAACTAAATATAGCAATGTTAAACCGGAATTAGTTAAAATTAGGCCAGAAAGAACATGCCTATCAAAAATAATGGCTGACGAATCAATAATTCTGTATATTTTAAATAAATTTCTTCATTCGAATGTTTTTTGGGCTTGCAAAGTGGATAATGCATAAAACGACTCAATACCATATGTTTAATTCCACTCGTTAGATTTTAAATGCTCCCACGATTCTAACTGGCATCTTAGAATTATCAAACTTTGGTACGATTGAGAAGACTATCTCAACCTAAAAACTTAAACATATGACTGAAGTCGAATCGCTAATTTCACATTTTATTTCAGCTCATTTCAGTTATGTTCAGCTCTATTCAGTTCAGTTCAGTTCAGCTCCATTAAATTCAGTTCAGACACTTTCACTCCAAAAGAACAGGGCCGTTATATCACAAGTTCACAACTGGATTTATTTTGGGAGTCCCATAAAATAGTTACGGACAAATATCAATCAGTAACTCTCCTATAGAATCGTCCAAAACCCACTTCAAAACGAGAGGTGAATGGGCTGATGACAGTCCAAAGCCCACTTCGAATCTTGCAAGTTATTTGGGCCACAATTAGAAAAAACATATAAAAGAGGTTTTAATTTGGCATTGGATATATAGACTATATGTTGGAGCTTATGAATTCGATCCATGTGTATAATCAAATGGTTCGAACCAGTTAACGTATACGGATAAGAAAATCGAGTTCGTTCAAAGTCAATTACGGAGCGTGTTCTCAACTAGCTTGACCGGTAAAGTCACAAGAGGTAATCCCGACATCAAATTTGCCCTTATCTTCCCCTGGCACTTTTCATCCTTTCTTCAGCTAAGATTTTCCTGTACGTTCATCAGAAAATATTTATAAACTATTCATTTTTTCATTTTTTTTTTTTTTTTTACGAGTGTTAATATGTCACTGTATGACATTTGTTTAATTTTGGGATTGATAACGTTAAAAGTAAATTTACTTTTGTCATTTGCTTTTATGAAATACGGAGTATTATTAACCAATCGGTTTATCAAACTCAAATGTAAAAGCGAATGACATAATATATTTCCGAGTGATATTATCGTTTATCGCTTAATAGGTAGGGTCACATGCGATTCCATTTGACAAAATCCAAAGTAGAAATAAACCATCTTCGAATCATTTGACCCACACATTTGACTTTAAAGGCCTCATTCCCTCAAATATGCACTTTTATTCTTTTAATGGCATTTTTCATTTTGTGACGGATTCAAAATATGACCATTTTAATGAGAAAATGTGAAAATTAGTGATTACATTCTTAATGTGGTAACATTTGTGCCGTCACAATTTATTACCGTCACAAGCAAGACCAACTGTTCTTTTAAAGACATTATAGAACGCCGGATGTCTGGTCAAACTCTTACTGGTGTTATTAAGTCACTCATGACGTCACACTTGCTTAAGGTTATGACCTGTGGCAAAGGACATAGGAAAATATCCGAAAATTTTAAGTAAGTAGATTATACCTCCGATATATTGCCAATTGTATAGTTTTTGAGCATTGTAATAAAAATTTTGAGTTTTGTTTTAAAAATTATGACTTTTATTATAAAGTTTCTAAGTTCATTCATTTAAACATTAAGCTCAAAAAATTATAATAACTCAAAAACTTTACATATAAGCTTAGTTAAATTTGAGTTTTGACGGAAAAAAATATATTAAAATCTAACTTATAAGCTTTAATAAGCTCAGAAAAAATACAGGTGTTCAAAAACAAATAAAGTTTGAGGTAATAAGCTCAAGAAAAATATACATATGCTCAAGGAAAAAAAAAAAAAAAAAACTGAGGTAGTACATTCGATGTATGTTCCTTTTTCTCGAAAATTTCAGAGGGGACAAACGAGTAAATGATACGAAGTATAATAATAAACGTTCAAAATTTTAAATAAAATTTCGATAGTTTCAATTTCCAGCGCGGTTTAGGCTTAGCTATTGAATAAGACCGATCAAATAAATTTGGACACGATAGGTTTAGGCTTAGCTTTTGACTCGGCTATACGCCTATACAGGTCAGATCCGAATATGGAACTCTAAAAGATAGATGAAGTCGGATATGAATGAAAACGATGTTTGGACATGCTTTAGTTTGAATCCTTTGGACTTCCAACAATGAGAATATGAATCACTTAACCATCAAGCCTTCAAGAACAGAAAAAGACGGTAGGGCCGGGCCGGGCCGAGTCTCCCGGTTCCAAGAACTAAGACTTATATAGGCCACACAATTTTCCCACCCATAATGACAGGACCGATAGTAGCTGAATCGACAGTCGACAGGTACCGGGATCCCCTCTCTATTTATACTGCCATTATGGCGCATTTGCGCAAAAAAGAACATAAATCTACTTCTCGGCTTCTCGGCTTCTGGCCATGCTTCCGATCCTGTGCTGATATTGGCAATCTTAAATAATAACTAATCAACAGACCATCAATACAGCTAATAAAATCCAAAACAAATTAATAATGTAACTAAAAAAGTCCTGTCTCATCTAAAAGATAATGGTGCCGTTGGAAAATTATGGAAAGCAATAATAAATTAATAATGTAGTTCGCAAAGTCGCGAAAAAAAAAAAGTTGTTATCAGTTGCGAAAACTCACGTTCATAATTAAGCTTCATATATTATATGGCCAATTATCATAGGTCATTACTCAAGATGTACTTTCATCTTACTGTACTGAACCTTCATTTATTGGGCAGTCTCGTACCGCCCAAAAATGCAGAAACGAACCAGTAATCAGTAATCAGTAATCAGTAATCAGTAATCACACCATACAGCAGCAGAGTACGAGACTCTGTTCATATGAAAGAAGAAACTGATAATGATTTAGCTGTAAGGAACATATTAATGCAGGTGGAACCGGAGATGGAGTCATAAGGAAAAGAACGAGAAAAAGTACTTGATTTATCAATCAAGACTTAATCATTTGAGAAACCGGAATGAGATATCAAAATTCAAAAGGAAGAGGTTCTAACTTCTAACCCAAGTAAAGCTAAGTTATGCATGCAGTAACATACCACGATAACATCTTGAGTCGAACCTGCCTAAAACTAGCATTTTATGCTAACATAGAAATGGAAACATTGTCTCATTGGGTTGGGGGTGAGGGTACGCAATCACCGAATAAGGGTTCCTGCAAAATAGAATAAAAACCCTGATATAAACAACCAGAATAAGAGCCCCATTCCCTACTAGTCGGAGACCATCTCGAAGGTATTGGAATTGTAACATAAAGCACCATCTTCAGGATCCAAAACAAGGCATTCTGCCGAAAAAAGGCCTTTAAATACCAAGCAACTAATTCCCCTTTCTCCAGAAATGCATATCTGACCGATTCAGTCATTATTATGACGGTACACAGGGTTATAGAGAGTGAAAAAGATTGCTGGAACTAATATGGATTCTGAAAGGATCGCTCCACTCAACCTCCCTAAAGAAATACGGAGTAAAAGAAAAGCACAACAGCAAGGTGATGAACTTTATTTTAGAAAATTTACCACAGATAGCATGCTTCACAAAAATGAAGAAAGGCTACCTAGTATACAACAGTCAACAGGCCTAGTGTCGGACGATTTAGGAAGCTTGCAATGGTCACATAGTTTGATTAACAAACTAGTCAATAAATCCTTACATTCTAAGACTACGCCTCAGCAAGTATTCAACCGGATTCTTCATACTTTAAGGACCCACAGGTTAACAACCACACTTGAGCAAATGAAAGCAAAAATTTTGAATGCTTTAATACAGCTATATTTCAAAAGAACGGATAACAGTAGAATTCAATTCAAGTAATCTATCTAATCCAACTAGTCAGAAAACAAAATAATGGTATAAGCAGATGAAGTTATTTCCAGTGGAATAAATACCATACAGAGAAAGAATGCTGATTATAAATAATTGCGCATTGAGGATAAAAGCACACGTTGAACAGTTTCCATATGAACAAAAGGCAAAAATCTAACGGCGGTAGAAGCACAAGACATGCTTACAGGATAGAAGCGTGCGAAGTCTTGGATTCGGAGTGGCTTTCCTTCACATTTTGCCGCTTACTATCATGATATTCTCGATCAATCAGCCAAAGCATCCCCAAAATTGAAATCTCCAAGATGCACCATTGATCAGGAATACAAAGACCCAATTACTTCAAAATTTTACAGAATCAGTTCCTAGCTTCTTCTTTTTTGGTGCAACGGGAGCTACACGGAAAACTCTGATGCTGATTCGTTTCGGGCCTAGATCACGAGTAAATATCACAAAAAACTTTACCAACTAAGAAAGATGTCATGTGCATAGTTGTATAATTGAGTTACCCTCGAATCATAGTTTCTAGTTTCTAGCATCATGGTGGAAAATATCATCATCCCTGTGACCTCCTCCGTAAGTGTTGCGTAGCTGGGTTACCCTCAAATAAATCCAGCACAGCCGTATCCAAATCTTCCCATGAATATTTGATATACTGCTCAGGATGCCTACCGCTTTCAATGTGACTCCTAAACCGGCCAAGGAAAGATCGGTAAGCTGGGAGCAACTTCTCTGCTATAGATATCCGCAACTCTTCTCGAAGCTGGGTATCAGGCACCAACCAAGTGGCTTGAACCCGATGGACTTCCTCGAAGATGGAATTGAAAGACTTAAACCGTTCCCTAAGCAGACTCTTGGACACTCCGGACGAGAAACTCCCCTTCACATGTAAACCTTCATCCCTTAAACAATTAAGGACTCTTACCCAAGTAGCCCTTTGATAATTTGTAGCAGCAATCCTGTATTTTCCGGTTAACTTCCTTAAATACTCGTCCCCAATCATCTCCCTAAGCTCAGGTGTTCCTTTAATCTTTTGCACGATATAATGCACATTATTCATCATGAAAAAATGAGCTAAAGAAGTATCTCTATAATGTTGCGACTTTCCCTCTAAATTGAATTCCAAGATAACAATCACCCAAATCAAATGCAATGCCAAGGTAGTCCTATCCTCCTGCAACTCCGTAAAGTCAAAATCTGGCACCGATAACTCCCCTGAATACCTCGAATTACTACTTGATGACGGTTTTGAAACAATCAACTCGATCAAAGTCTGCTTGTAATCAGATATCAAGCTGATATAATTCATCACATACCTAGTCAAAGGATGAATTGTACCACCAGGAACCGGAACCTTAGAAGGTTCCCTAAGGACCGCATTCTCAAACTCCGACAAAATCCCCCTTGCAGCCTCCGCCAATCGCGACAAAATCTCCGCTGCCTGAACCCTAATTGACTCAGCCGCCTTTGACTCAAACACAACATCAATATCAGGCAACAAATCAGCCAATGCATCATGCAAATCAAGAATCTTAAACAATTTCTCAGGTGATCGGCGACTAATACTAATCGCTTCAGCAAAATTAAACAACTGAATCGCCGGACCTTTAACCGTTTCAAGAAAACACGCCTCCGAATACGAAGAGGAGAAAGAATACGACCGTGACGGCGAAGACAGAGAGAAAAGCGGCTGTAACGGAGGCGTAACCGCCGACGATGAGCTCAATCCTTCAAAAATGAGCTCACTTAACCGTTTTTCGCTAGCGAAAAGCGTACGAATACAAACTTTCGCAGCTTTAATCCAATGGCGGATCTTATTCTCTAACGCATCCCATTCAAGTCGTTGAATATCACCAATACTCAATTTTTCAATCCCTAGGTTTCGGAAACTCGCATCGACGCTCGATTTACGAACACTGCCGTATACCTGTACGCACTCGCGTAGGTATCCGGCAGCGATCATTCGCTCAGCGATACTACGTAGATCGGCGACAGCATCTTCACCGATCAAATCGATCTCGCGTATACTCGTCGACAATCGCATACTCCGCGTAAACGATCCGCCTCCACCGCCACTGCCGCTACCACCGCCGCGGCTACTTCCGTCAGCTTCAGCCGCAGCAGCGACGGCGGCGGAGAAGTGATCGGAGGAGCGGGAATTGGAGTTGGACCGGGGAGTGTCAACTAGAAGCGACTCCGCGTCGACGGGAGTAGAGCTGGAAAGCAGTATAGTTCGGAACTCGTCCTCAAGACGAGCCATGGCGATTTGGATGGTGGTAGTTGTGGTAGTGTCAGGGTTGGGGGTTGGGGAGGACAGGGAGACCGAACGGAGAGAGTTTTGAATATGGTCGACCGCTTGGAGGTAGCGGTCGACCTCAAGGCGATCGCCGGAGAAGATCATCTTATCTCTAGCCTCCTCAGAGACGGTGGAATCCCACCGAAGGATGATCTTCTCCGCCGACCCCAAACTCTCTACTACTACTACTCCTACCTCTCCGCTGCTGAAATTACCGCATCCGTCTTCGGATGCGGTATGTAGCGGAGAGGAGGTGGTTTCGGCTCCGCTTTGAGGCGGAGACGAAGACGGAGAGTCCATTATTTTTTACTAGTAGTTTGAAAGATGGTGGAATTGGTGAGTGATGTGGTTGCTTGGAAATGAAAAGGGGATAGAAACGGAAATAATGAGACTATAGAAGACTACAACTGTAGTGTAGACTAGTTAGTAGTACAATCCGAGAAGTTAATTTTAGGTTGACGGTAACTAGTATAGATCCCGTGCAAATGCACGGTATTTTAGATATAAATATTAGAGTATTTGACAATTAATTAAACTAATGCAGTTTATTTCCATTTTGAAAATAGTAGAAAATTTGCATATTTAATCGTAAGACAATATTTTATTAGCCTTATTTATGTAAAAATTAAACAGCGATAGATGTTATACCGTGATTTAAATTACAAAATTAGTTAGGAGATAAATATTGTTCAATAGTAAATATAGATATTGAAGACTAATTAATTAGGAAAGAAATATTGTCAAGTAAAATATCACTTAGGCGGGAAATTTAAGCGGAAGAATTTAGAGATGTGTTAATCTTTTAGTATATAGGGGATTTAGGGGTCGTTTGGTTGACGCGGAAAGTGTAAATTCACGTGAAATATTTTCTCCACTCTACGACTTTGTTTTTTTCACATTTACCAAATATCGTTAGTTACGTATTTGCAAAAATTATAAAAGTTGAATATTTTTAATGTAATCGTAAAGACGAATTAAACAAGATCTCACATGAATATATTTTGAAATATGTATTGAGAGAAATTAGCAATTAAATGTTTAATTGTGAATAGTGTGTAAAAATGAAATTGATAAAGTGGAGTTGAATGGAGGAAGTAGAAAATTATGGGAAATAAACTTTATTTTCTAATTCAGGTGAATTTAAAACATAAATAAGATTATATAACCAGATGTATATGAGTATCGTACATCCCCTACATACTAAAAGATTAACACAAAGTGATATTCTGCTAGACAATATTTATTTCCTAATTAGTTAATGTTGACTATCTATATTTACAATTAAACAATACTCCGTATTTATGTCCTAATTAATTTTAGGGTAATGATAAATACAGCCCTTAGGGTTGTATTTAAGCATTAAATACCTTCCAAATTTGGTATTAATTTTGGAATTAAGAACCAAATTATACATCCACCGATGCATATATTAAGTATTTGTTTCCTTTTTTTACTTCTTAAATACAGCCCTTAGGGGATGTACGATACTCATATACATCTGGTTATATAATCAATGATTGAATTAAACAATTAATGCAT
>VHZZ01002782.1:93687-111318 GCA_009801015.1 Silene noctiflora | reverse complement strand
AACAACTAATTTAAATATCAATTTGCATGTATGAACCGAACTTCCTAGACGACTTTCATTTTATTGTTTGCTTTTATATTTTTACTTGCATAAATTTGTGACCGACCAAGGTAAAATTCTATTCATCACAACTAATTAACAACCACCGCGTTCTCCGTGGATTCGACCCCTAAATACTACATTCATTTGTTGTTATTAGGGAATTTATTTTTAAATAGGTTAGCGACGACCTATCAATATAAAATGCTTATTGCTATGAGAGCTTTACTACTGTCAAAATTGATTGTTGCCTGTTTTTAATGGTATTATATGCTCCTTTTGCAATTGATAAGTTGGAATTTTGATTAATGCTTAATGATATAAACTGCTTATTGCTATGAGAGCTTTACTACTGTCAAAATTCATTGTTGCCTGTTTTTCCTTGTTTCCTAAATTGCAGCCTGTTCTATGATGTGGCTGTAATAAGGATTCCACCTAACTTTGATGATGAATTATTAACTGTTGAGTTTAGTTTTGGAAGGAGGCCTTTCTTAGGCCACCACAAAACCTCATGTTCAACTTTTAATCAATGTTCTTCGTAATCACAATGCTAGGCTTTAGGAGACCTTGATTATGGACCACAAAAGCTCAATGATTAAACTGCTTAGTGCTATGAGAGCTTATATATTGCTTGCACGTTGCCATTCTCATTACAAAAGAAACATGTTTACAAAAACTTGCATCCATACTCATGTACTCATGCTTATATTCCCTCCATTTAACTTTTATCTTTTAGTTTTTCCTAGATAAAAGTTAAGTGGACCAAATATTTTTAGCATTTCAGTGTTCAGAATGCTAAAAATGCAAGAGGAACACTTATTTCTTCTAAGTTGCTATCCTTTCCTGCCAGTGTTAGATGGTCAATGCACTCCCTTACCATGTCTTGATCTGCTTGCAAGTTCCTTGACAAAGTATATGCTAGCCTTTGTGCTTTCTTGTGCAAGTGTGGTAGTTTAAAGTTATTGTGCCCCTTAGTCTTCATTATCTCCAACACGACTGCTTGTAAACTTAGCCATACGTCACTTAAACACAAAGTTGGTTCTTCATCCCATGCTTCCTTTACATTGGATACCAACTTATCTACAGTTTTTGCTCTTTTCTTACTTTGAAGTGACTGGATTGATCTAAAAACCTTAAGTCTAGGACATTAAGGTCAGGTGAATTAGGTAGCTGTTGGGTTAATGAGATGTTATATCATGTTGCCTGTGCTGCCCTCAAAAAATCTGGATCATTGCTTTTCAAATGTGGTCTTGCGTTGTCTTGTTGGATGATTATGTTTTTTGACAATAATGTTGGCCATTTTGTAGTTATTGCTGGTAGAATGTGGTTAATGAGCATTTCCTTGATGACTTGTTTGTTGATTGATGCTATTGATTTGGTTTCCAATGTTCATGCCTCTCTATTCCTTGATCTTCTTTTTACTGGTTCTTGAAAAGTGAATGGAAATATATCCAACTTTCCATCAAAAATAAGGTTGTTATTTTCATCRTAAATTGGTCTTGACACAGCTGCCATGAATAGCCTTTGTGATAAAACTCTTGCTTTTGCAAGCCCTATATAGATCTACTTCTTCACTACTTAGAACTATCTTGAGTTATATAGAACCATTTTTCATCAATGTGAATGACATTACACATATCTTTGAACTGCAATGTTCCTGAAATTCGGTTCCACGATAATTTGGTAAGAACAAAGTTCAGTCTTTGGTAGATGTTCTCCTCTGTTAATGATGGTTTTATTGAATTAGTGTGGCTTCTCAATTTGCCTAGTTTAACCCATGTACAAATGGTACCAACTGAAACCTTTAGTGCCTGACTAAGAGCGTACATTGACCCTCTTTCTCCCTTATCGAGTGCTAATATTGCCTCAACAGGTAGTTGTATCGGTGTCCTGCCTTTCTTCCCCTTCATCTTAGAGTTCAGTTGCAACTCTTCACCATTTAGACGTTGTTGTTTAGCTACTTTCCATATTTTGAATATGGTTTTCCTGTCCACATTATATTTTTCTGCAACTAACTTCATTTGGCCTCTCACTGGTTTGCAATTAACCGAATTTTCGATTATCATGCACCCAATTCTATGCCTTTGATCATTGGTGAGATTTGGACGTACCATTATTTGGATATGGTAAGAAGGGTAAGTTTTTTTAATATTGATGACAAAATTATTAATTTTAATGCTTGATTAACTAATTGTGTTTTGAAGTGCAGGTTTTTGGAGATAAAAAAAGTTGGAAATGAAAACTTAGTGAAGCTGGGGAGTAGAAGACCTTAATGTAATTAGCTTAAGTGTAAAATATGTAATTTGTGTCTTGTAATTTGTAAGTATAATAATGTAAGACTAATGATGTAATGGTGTTGTAAAAAAGGATTTTGGGGGGAAATTAAGAAGGACTTTAAAATTCAGGTTATTAAGTTGGTGGGAAAAATATTTCCCCAACTTTTTAAAATTTTCAGGATCTTAAATTGGAGGGAAATAATTTAGCCCCACAATTTTTCAGCCTCAGAGTTTCTTTTCTTTCCCTTAATCCCAATCCCCCTAATCACAATTAGTTCATGTCAACTTGTCTACAATTTTCAGAGTTTAGTGGGGGAGTACAAGACTATATTAGTTGTTTATTAGGATCCTTAATATTTGTGCAAAGGGGAAATGGGGAGATAATTGTTGAATGGGTGAAGTACTACTTTGGCTATTGATGTGATCAATGGCAAGGAATAAAGTCGTCGGATCCAAGTGTCAAGACTTGAGAACGTATAAACATTATTTCTAACATGACTTATACTCCCTCTATTCAACTTTACTCTACCAATTTCATTTTTATACACTATTCACAAATAAACATTCAATTGCAAATTTCTCTCAATACGTAAGTGAAAATATATTCATGAGGGATTTTGTTTGATTCGTCTTTGCGAGTATATTAAAAATATCTGACATTTATAATTTTTGCAAATACGTAGCTAACGATATTTACAACGTAAAACACGCATTGATAAACGTAAAAGAATAAAGTGGTAGAGTGAAATTGAATGGAGGAAGTAATAAAAGTTACTCTTAAGACTAACAATGATTGATCGCTACATCGTTCTTTCGGGTGAATTAGGATAAAGGGTCGGGCCATACAAGCGGGTATATCCCGCAACGCAAGCAACATTATTTGCCCACTACCTGAAAAGCAAAAGATTTGAGAGTCCAGGCTGAAAATACATGCATAGAGAATGGTCTAATGACAAGGGCCGACGGCGAAAGCTCGAGACGGAGCCGTATGATGCAGAAGTCTCAAGTACGGTTCCCTGAGAAGGGAGTGGCTACCTAATGGAGCTTCGACCAACCACAGATGGAAACTCTTAGGCCGGTCAATTCCGCTTTGGGGCCACCCCTTACTCTACCATTATTATAGGGGTTTGGTTGATAATCGATTAATATAGATTCATGAGACCACACAGAAAAATTACATAGTCTAATAGAAAAAAAATACAAATAATTAGTACAAAATTTCACTTTATTCTATCATATTCAAAAGTAAAGTATATAAACTTTTATCTTCCCAAAGCAAGGACAACCTAAAACTATACAGATGCCCAAAAAGATATAGAGAATGGGGAATTATAAGTTATAACTACCCAATTTGTGGGTAATCAATTGATCAACATTTTCAACTTTGTGCCCCCCTCTACTTCAATATGACGGATATACCCGTCTTAAATGAGAATTTGCCAAAAAGAAAAAGGTGGTACAAGAAAAATCCTACACATAGTATATCATGCCAACTTCAATGAGGCTGATGTGAGGTATGTTGAGTGCCACAGCAGGACCTCTGCAATTCTTCCTGAGGAAGGAGTATCCTATATCAATTGCAAGTTTTTTCATGAAGGACGACGATCGTCTTGCCTTCACATAAGAATGCCCCATTATATACGCAACTCCGGCTTCTTTGGCCTCGACCAAGTCCACCAGCTCGTCTCTCACTGCAGGGTCCATAGCCGGGCCTGGTGGTACCTGAAACCTTACACGCCGTCTCCTGGTGACCACACTTTCATCCTCGTATATTGATCGCAAACTCTGAAGAGTTAGCGACCTGCTTGATTGAGTGATTTCATTAATGTCGTGTTCATCTTGCTCGGAGATGATCAAGCTTGAGTTTCCTTCGGCTGTTCTAGTGCTTATCACTGCCATTCTACCATCAAATGAGGAACTATCAGAACCAGAATACCGTGATTCTACAGATTCCATTTGGATGAACTCTGCAATGCTTTGGATAAGCAAGTTCTCGAACTCCCCGTCATCTCGAGGGGTGTCCTTGTACCCATATCTAACTATACAACGGTACATACGATAAGGTCGAGGACAGATACGGCCAATGAGAAAGCGCTCTTCCGGAGACACGTATGGGACGGGAACTGACTTTACACAAACAAAAACCAAGACTTTGTGATAAGCAGGAAGATTGGTCACAAAATGGGAGAAGATAGCAGGTACTCCGGTGGCGAGCTCGGAGTAGATCAGACCAATACCGGGCACACGTACTATTCCAAGACTGGGACCAAGGCCAAGTATCCATTTCAAGGAGACTTTGTTGTGCAAATCAAAGTTGTACTTCTTGCGAGTCCCAAAATGCCAGACGTACATCACAAGCATGAAAACAAGTGACAGCATAAGGGGAACCCAACCCCCTTGGGCTACCTTCGTAAATGCTGAAGACAAATACATACCTTCTATGAAACCAAAGAACAGAAGAAATGGAAGTGCAAAAAATCCTTTCTGCCATACAAAGGTGATGACGAGGGCCATGAGGCAAGATGTGATGAGTAACACCGTCATGCAAGCCAGACCTGGAAAAAACACGCCATAAGTCTGTAGCGTACATCCAAAGAGTAAACCACTACAAACCTTGAAATATTGATTGCTTTTTTAAATCATCCCTCAACTCCTAAACTGAGAATTTTGAGCCACTTCCTACACCTAATACAAGACTAAATTGATCCTTGTATTCCTCTTTAAGCAGTCTAAAATTTGAACTTTTTAGTCAAGTCCTCCTGCTAGGACTCTCTTTCCGTTTTCAATGGAGTCAAAGACTTGGTATCAAAAATAAAATGGCTCACTAAACAGCTTGTGCTTCTTTTTGTAGTGAGTAGCAGTCATCGGATGCTATTTTCATAGCCAATTTTCATTATGGGTCCTCCTAGAATACCCTATCTGTGTTAACCAACAAAGGAACACAGAGGTAAGGCTGCATGCATTTGAGCGCCCTAATGCTAACATTTGCAGAGACTTCTAGACACCTAGGTAAATTTTGTTGTTGTCCTGCAGTTAGGACTAGACACAGTCACCTACTTCAACAAGAAACTAGAAAGTTACGACTGCCTCAAAATAATCATGAGAATCAGGGAAGGCAACTCAGAATACAGCACACAAGCTCAAGATGACTGAGCACAGCTAATGTCCATGGAAGCCTACTCACATTACAGCTTACATAAAGAACAATGATGAGGAAGCTTCCACTTTATGAGCGCTTAGAATAACTTGGGCAACGCATTACTGTAGTGAGATGAAATATATTTCATTACTGTTGGACATCAGTGGCATTATTTACTTCTTAGCCATCGCCGACTGCTGACATCTCTATTTTATTGGAAGGACTTCACAGCAAATCTCGAATACCAAGAAACTGAGTATACTTGTAAACAAGAATGAGAAACCAATAACAATGAGAACTTACCATAAGCATGCCCAATCAATGTGGTGTCACGGAAACCAATAGTAACTGAAAGAGTCAGGATCATGAGGATCCAATTGATTTCTGGGATATATATTTGGCCATATATATGTTTTGAGGTGTGCACAACTTTCACGCGTGGGAAGCAACCAAGAGCGTGACATTGTTTCACAATAGAGAATGTAGCAGTGATGATAGCCTGACTTCCAACAATCGCAGCAAGGGTGGCAATCACAAACACGGGCCAAAACACAGGATCTGTGTGACAAGACAAACCATGACAAGAATGTTACCTGCTATACTACATGACAAGCATGGGGAACTTATTTTGTATGGTAATGAGATAGCTAACCGGGAATAGAGTCATAGAAACTGTATTCAATGCTGTTTAAGTTCTTGGACAGAAATGCAGCCTGGCCCATGTATTGTACAACAAGACAAGGGTATATTACACAAGCGAAGACAAGCTGCAAATGCAAAACCAGTGTTAGATCCTTTTGCAAGCACAGAATGACAGAAACACTTAGGCTTTGTTTTATATAGTATAAAATCTCCACCGATATGAGATATTGCAATATGTATTGGGTAAATTAAAAATATGGAAAAATTGAATGAGACGACCAATTCATAACATTTATCAGCCTACTTGACCCGATAGGCCCCGTGAAGAACCCAAGATGACGGAAACACTACGGTTTGCTTTTATACAATAGGTGTGCATGGTTTAAAAATCCCAGCTGATAAGTCTACATACTGCCGAAGTCTATCATTATCGAACGCCGCTAATACGAGATATCACAATTCGCAAGAATGCGAGATGTATTGAGTAAACTGAAAAGGCGGAAAAAAAACAGTCAGTAGCCCACGGAGAACCCTAGATGTATCGGTCAACCGTTGTATACTTGTATAACATGTATCGGTCAACTCGGTAGTCCACGGAGAACCCTAGATGACGAAATCGTAACTTGTATCAGCCAAACTATGTAAGGAAAAGCATTGAAAATTTGTACAGTATTGGTCCAATTAAGTATTCTAAATAAATTCGTAGCGAATATATTGGTCAAATTGATTGTACAATGGATCCCTCCTCTGAAACTACTAACCCTAAAAAGGGGATTGGTCCCTCTCCCTTTCTAACCACGTCCCTCAATCCAAAGTCCAAACTAAGGGTAAGGGCTTGCTTGGAATAGGATTGTTACTAGGGTAATACCGCAATATCACAGCCTTAATCCCAGTATGATATGGGACTGGCAAAGATGGTTTATCCTTCAAAATCATCTTTTTTTTACCTACATTATGCTAATAATTGTTACTAGGGTAACATGGGTGGAGAAAAAGGTAATGGGAGGTAACCTAAGGAGGAAGGAGAGGAAGAGAGGGCAATTTACCCATCCGACATCATTACTAATTCTAAGGAAAAAAAACCAGGAATCACATACCCTCACAGAGAAAGCTGTAAAATGACCAATATCGGCAAACATTGTTTCAGTACCTGCAATTAGTCAGAAAAACTGTGGGACTCAACAGTTATCGAAAGCAACAACCAGAAATACACAATCTCCTTAATGTATTCGAATTATGTAATATATTTAATGTTTATATCTCACTCCCTCTTAATATATGAGGTCTCAATTTTCAAGAAAGTGGTTTGATATTTAATTTAACAAAAGGAAAAAGGAAACAATACTTTGCTAAATAGTATGGGGTGTAAAACTTAAATGATTAGACTCGTAGCAAAAAATACGTTCAGAGTTCCATAAGAATACAAATTTCATAATATTCATCCATAAGTTTTGAGTAATAATTACGGGGTCCTGTGCGAAATTCCAAAATCTAGTTGTAAAAATATTAAAATTTATGAGTGTTGCGTAAATAAAGATCTACGTAGTATATGAATTCGACCGAATCATGCTAACTCAATCTAATAAAATCTTGACATAAAGTCTCCAATTTTAAATTGAACCAAATTAGAAAACTGAATTAAATGATACTTACAAGTTACAACAAACGTAAAAGAACATTACCATTATACGTTGAGTATTTATTTAATACCTAACTACAACACAAATAATAAAAATACTATTGAGGCCAATATTCTCCTTACGGTTATTGCAGCATATAGATTGTCAAATAATTAGGATGCCAAATACATCTTGTTAACAAGTTTTGGGGTGACAAAGGACCAACTATGGTGACCTACTAATTTGTTAAGGTGCATAAACACTTAAAATTCAAGACGGTGACAAAAGTTTGTTAATTAGTTAGGAGAGTACTGGAGTACACAAATATGGACAGAAGCATATATATTTCTATGGTGCAATCGAGTTCAAAGGGAAAAGAGGACATTTTTAGGGAATGATATAAGATTTTATAGGAGCAAGTGGTGCGATTAATTTCAATTGTAACGACAGAGGAACATGCTGGTAACATGGGCGGTCATCTAACAAGATCAACGTACTCCCAGACATATGAAGGGAAAATTCCATGACAAGAAGTACAGGTTCTACGAGTCGACAGTTTGAGAAAGAAATAATAGAAAGCAAGGTTTACGCACCTGTTATGCAAAGAAGTATACCACCAAGAGAAATCCAGCCATCTTTCCCCGTTGCCTTGAAGTATCGGGCAATATAGTGGGGAGAAAGTGCATGTAAAACTTTTGGATTCCAATGGATTATGTTGTAAAAGCCAATTACAAATATTGAAAATAGCCAAAGTAAGACGACGGGGGCAAACAAGAAGGCCACCTTGTGGGTGCCACAATGTTGCAGAGCAAACAGGCCAACCAATACGACGCAGGCAATCACCATGATCTGACCTGCAACATAAAAATTCCATTAATGGAAAATAACCTATTATGGGTAAAAGTGTGGAACATTCAGCTTTTGAGCAATAACACTTCACGAAAAGATGTCTAATAAACCCCGGAGACAATAAAGAAGAGATGAATATTGACTAACCTTCTTTAATATTTGGTACAGCAACTCTAAGACCTGAAACAGATGACAGAACTGGAAAGAAACCAAAAATTATTTAGTCAACAACAATGCCAAGATATTAACATGTCCATGGAATTTTGATAAAGTTTGGGTTAAATATCATAATTTAGAAGCCTGACAGGTTGTAGGTATTTGTGACAACTAAACGATGAGTCAAAAGTTCCCTTCAAGGACAATCCAATAATTATAGAGCATCTTACAGTGATTCTGGTTACCAAAGGCTAAAACTTTAACTGCTACCGTATGGAACAGTAAGTACAACGTTTTTATTACCAGGAATCCATGGGATAGGACCAGCGGACCAGGAGGTCGCAGAAAAACTATAAATAAAATCAATCCATAATTCATAAGGGCTCGCTTGGGATGGGGATAAATATTATTGGAGTAATGGAACTCAAAACAAAGGGGAAGAAGAAGAAGAAGATATTAGTGGTAGTGGAGAGCCAAATAAAGGGTAAAGCGGAATTATTACTCCCATATTGCATCACCTAAATTCTTAATTTGGAAGACAGTTCATTTGGTTTTTTTGTGATGTACTTGGATCAAAAGAAATCATCGTATATGCTTCTAGCATCAACATCTTTAGCTTTGTTTTTTGACGTTATTGTATAGGTCAAGTCAAGTGCTCCATTCTCATCTCCAGTTAACTTTTATTCTATTTATAGATAAAATTACCTGAGATAATATGAGATCTTAATGTTCTTGCTATCCATTTGTACATCGGTGTCACCCTTTGGTGTCTTTTTGTATGTGTCACCTCCTTGGTGTCCTTAAATCTATATACTATGTTACTTATAAAAAAAGTGTAATATAACCCTAGGGGAAGGTGAGTAACAATTACCCCTCTGATATGAACCATCGACTCCTCTTTCTCATTTCCACCCTCCGCTACCACCTCTTCCCTCCATTTTTCTCTTATCCTAAGCTAATGGTAATTGTGAATTGTGATTAATAAACACTACAACAATTACATGCCAATGGCAACTGTCTTATCTTCTTATATAATGTGAAGTGGTGTTTCTCATCATGGGTTTGACATAACACTGAGAGAGGTAAAAGAACGAGTACATTTGAATTTTTGGACCCCTTATCCTGCCAAGGGGAAGCAGCAAGGCACTTGGCTGGATGTTGCAACTCAGGTGGTATTATTTTCTATGAATATTGAGATAAGGGAAACTAAGAACGCACTTCTCTGAACTCGTTTACTTGCCATGAGTTCAATTTCGCAATTTTAGTAACTCTGAGTGTTTAAATCTGAAACAACCACGAAATTTTAAATACTGGAGAACGCATACAAGCAAGCTAAGCTTTTATCAGAAGCACCTGAAATAGCAGGTGTCAGCACACCATCACCAATGACCATGCTTGCACCGAACAACACCAATAATAATAAGGCTGTCCGCAGCTTCTTGTGTTTCTCAAGGAATCGCTTTAATGGAGAAGTAGAAGAAATTGACCCTGAGTGGCCATACTTATAAGTAGACAGCTCCTCATCAGCAGCTTGTTGATTTGGGAGTAAGCTAAATTTTGCATGTCTGCAGAGCAGAGAGTAAAGAGCGAATGTTCCACCTAAAACGATCACGTACAAAAAGCTCTGTAAAAATAAATCAAGTTAATAAAGTGAAATAAAGATAATGATAGCAGCCAACCTTCCCCATTATCATCTGCACTTAATACAATACAGACATACTTCAGCAACGGAATTAGAGTGATAGTCCAGAAAATCAACGAAAATGCGCCAAACACTACATCCTCAGTCAGATAATTCTTTCGATTCCCCTTAAATGTGCTTGTATAAACATATAGTGGCGATGTGCTCAAGTCCCCATAAACAACACCAACACTTTGATATGCTAATAATAGGTTCCTTGAGATAGTTATCCATGAATACTGCAAGGCCATGCATCAAAGGAGTTAGGAACTTATCAACAAGATAAGATAGCATGCATCACCCTTGAGTTAGGAACTCCATTGACATTGCTACTTCACAATATGAAATATACAGACAGTTTAATGGGTCATTTTCCTTTTTGTTCCATCATATTCCAAAACCAAACAACAGTGCAAAATCTCCAGTGAACTAATATTCTCAGGAAATAAAAAATCATCATACTAGTCCAATTCCTTCTTGAAAATTTGTCAAGTATAAGTATTGATATAAACCTAGGATTAAGGAGATATTATCGTAAGTTTCTCTCAACAATTTAAATGCATTAGATGCTTGAGTTTAGTTTGAAGGCAACACTGGCATATTTCTGTCAACATACTGACAGAACTTACGGACAGATAGAATACTCAATCAAGATAACGTCAAGGAGAACCATAGAGTGAGAACCCCGACACAGGCCTCAAAAAAAAACAAATGACGAGTAGATGAAGTTTAAGCCTCAAACTGACATAACTTACACGGGAATCGAAAACCCTAGGGAAAGGGATGAAGCTCTTCCAGCTAAGCTTTCTTTGTCCCAATGAGTATGAAACATGTCGACAAGAATAGAGTGGGAAAAGGAACTAGTTCTTAATTTTATCAATATATGTGTGATTTGTGCCACCAATAAATTTTAAGACATCCACTTAACTGCCTCGCATCATAATCTCCTAATAAACATATGCGCATTAGCACATGTGAGCTTAGTTTGGACAAAATTAGATCCTCGAAGAAAGCTACTGCAGTTGTAAAAAATTGAAAAGGAACGAGAGAAGGGGTCGGAATGTGGTGATGGCACTCATGGTACATTGATCATTCAGGCCATAGGAAAATAAGGGCTAAATTTGATGCGGAAGCGATCAAATTATTGTGTTCGCTAATAGACATATTGAAGGAATTGAAACAACCACTTTGTGGCTGTTCAATTTAAAATACAGGCAAACCATAGAACTTTATCATAAGTGTAGGGTTATACTCAAAATCTCAAATTAGGTCTCATCATTAAAAGGCTGATGCCCACATAAAACCAGAAAAAGCTTTGACTTCCGTTTATACTAACTAGCAGAACCAGAAAAATCGCTAAAATCAGGATAAACAATTAGGAAGAAAGTAACCCCTTGTAAGGGATCAAAAGCCTCAAAGTTAAAGAAAATACTGCAAATTTCAACCCAAGATCAGTGACTGACACACTACATAGCCATGAAATAGAGGCAGAATCAAAGTAAAATAGTGTCATCTCTTTTCCTTCATGAATGTATGAACTTCACGACTCACGCGTCACAACCCTGGCAACTATAATCAAAGATTGTCATCACAATCTACAAGCCATCCAGTAAGCTTAGTAACTAAACCATCACAAACAAAAAAAAGGTAATCCCTCCTTAATCAACCAATTAGTCTCTTGTAAGGCGGTTATACATATTGTGTAAAACAGATACAACCAACAAGTTTCCTGATACAACCAAAAAAAGGTAATCCCTCCTTAATCAACTATAATCAGAAATTGTCATCACAATCGACAATCTCATACCTCATACACATAAACCCAATCCCTGATAAAAAAATACCCAGAAATCAAATCAACCCAAACACCTAAACAAGTCAAAATGAATCCAAACTGCCCACATAGATCCTGACTACTAAATTCAAAATTGATGCCATTTACCATCAAAAACCTCACATTCAAGAATTCAATCCAATAAAATAATAACAAAGACTTAAACTTTCTTACAACAACAAAGCCTCAATCCCAAAATGATTTGGGTCGGAAATGATTTGGGGTCAGCTAACATGAATCATAACTTGAACACAAAAGACTTGGCTTTCTCACTTTTACAAGATACCCAAATCAAAAATAGATGTAAAACAACATCAAAGATGATTTGGGGTCGGAAATGATTTGGAGTCGCTAACATAAATCATCATTCGAACTCAAAAGACTTAAAACTTTCTAACTTTTACAAGATACCTAAATCAAAAAATGATGAAAAACAACATTAAATAAGATTAATTAAGAGAAGAAAAAGGGAAATACACGGGTGGGATTCCTTTGAGGAGAATTTGCAGAATCTGGACTTTGCATTGGTCCCAACTTTCTATCGATCAATCTCAATTGATTAATAAGGTTATAGCACAAAATCAGTGATTATTTAAGTACCCAAGTATTTATCATTTTATTGTTGTTTTGTTCATCATCATTTTTTAATCAAAATTATTGTTAGTTAGTGAGGATAATAATATTAGGTTAACATGAATGACGTCCGACTTGTACTTTATTTAACAGTATTATTTTAGTACAACAATGACGTTACCAACGCGGGGTCTACGCGACGGGGGGGCGATTCTTTGTACTACCCCGACCCGGTAAACAAGTCAACTACATCGGGATCGGGTTGGTCATTTCAGGTTCGGGTTATTTTTCACACACTATTATTATCTAGTTTCGTTCATTTGTTATCTATTCGGTTTGGCACCAAAACTAAGAAAATGACGAAAGAAAGAGAAAAATAATGATAAATTAATGAGTTCTCTCACATGTCCACTTGTCCACTTGCGTAAAGCTTGCCAAAAATGGAAATAGCTAACAAATGAGTAATAAAAGGAAATAAATAACAATTGATCGGGACGGATGGAATACTGTTTAGCTTGGAACAATAACGTTTGGGTCGGGTTATATTAGTTCGGGTAAATTCAGTTTTCGAGTCATGTTTAGCTATCGGCCAGGTCGGATACGAGTCAAGTCAATTAAGTCGGTTCTGTTTTGTCAGGTCTAGACGTCTCGTAGTAGTACTACCTTATACGATGAAGTTGGTCTCCCTTAAGACGAACATATTAGTGGATGCGACAAAAGCTATATTATTGTCTGAACTTTTTCGTCTCATTCATTTATTTATTTAGGAGGTATAACAATAATTTGTTCATACGATGATGTCCTAGTAGGAGACTTTGTTTTATTAACAGGTACATAGAATTAATTTAAGCAATGATTTGGGGTGGTTTTTAAAAGCTATCTATCGAGAATGGAGTGCATGATTACATCAAAATGTTTTTTATAATAATCGATTGGTAGTATGACGACTTTTTTCTAAATCATTGTACATAGTTAGGCATAAAGAAAGATACTAAAAGTCATTGTCTCTTAGATCATCTTGAAAAATATGAACAAGGGTGTTTATTTCTTTTAAAAAAAACAATTATTCTTGCTTGTGACGGGTAGTATCCGTCACAAGATTGTGACGGGTCGGAAAATATCATATTATATGCAAATGGTAAAAAAGTGACTCATGTGTAGTGTATAGGTGTGAGGCCGTAGTAATGAGTGTAAGAAAAAAGTGAATTGACAAGTCTTAAAGCTGAATTGACTATTTAGATTAAAAATGTGGTTTTATTACTTTCCCCCGGCACATTTGCTTCACACAATAGAATATGTGGTGGAATATGCACAATTAACCTAATCAAACCTCGTTTTTACCGCCATTTTCATCTCCCACTCCATTTTCATCTTCTTCTCTCTATTTTCAAATTCCAAAAGTGAAAACTTACTACAAAAATTCAAAAACTTGCTACAAACCAACAATAAATCCAAACATTAACATAATAATTGCAAACATGACAAAGAAACCAACAAGAAAAATGGCACCACCTAACAAGAATACTATAAGTACATGAAAGTGTTGATGTCAGAGAAGGTATTCTCATTTCATTATAATTTTTTTTTTTTTTCCAGTTTAAGTATTTGTTTTACCGCCATCCTAGGGTTTGATTTTGTTGTTTGTTTTAGATTGATTTATTCATTTTTTTTTCTTGTTAGACGTTCACAAAGTGGGTGACCTTCAAACATACCCAATATCCAGGCGCTAGGTAAAGAGGTCATTTTGAGTCAATATGTGGCCATTAAAAACTACATTAGCCAGGTATCATTGTTGGGGATTATGTAAAAAACCAGAAGTTTCATTTTTTCAAATCTTCCAATACAAATTTGTTATAATGTTACGGTCTTGGGATACTTTTGTGTTCGTTAACAATTATAATAAACATGGTATCATTGTTGGGTATTATGTGAACATGTGTATTAGTTTCATAATTGTAATATTCTTTAACAAATTTGACATAATGTTAACACCTTTAATCAATATGTGACCATTTATAAAAAAATTATATTTATAAAACATTTCTCACAGTTTCATTTTTCTAATCTTCCAATACAGATTTGTTATAATGTTACCGTCTTGGCATACTTTTGTATTCATTAACAGTTATAATAAACACGGTATCATTGTTGGGGATTACGTGAACATGTGTATTAGTTTCATATTTGTGATCTTCTTTTACAAATTTGACATAATGTTAACACCTTTAATCAATATGTGACCATTTATAAAAAAATTATATTTATAAAGCATTTCTCACAATTTCATTTTTCTAATCTTCCAATACAGATTTGTTATAATGTTACCGTCTTGGCATACTTTTGTATTCATTAACAATTATAATAAACACGGTATCATTGTTGGGGATTAYGYGAACATGTGTATTAKTTTCATATTTGTGATCTTCTTTTACAAATTTGACATAATGTTAACACCTTTAATCAATATGTGACCATTTATAAAAATTATATATTTATCATTCTTTGATTGCGATGTTATACATTGTGTAGATCCGCCTCCGAAATTGGATGACAACAAAGATAAATCTTGAGCTGGTCTCCGTTATGCACAACAACATGACGCGAGAGCTAGAAGGCCACGAAGAGGGTGATAACGAGGCTGAAGGAGCATAAAACATATGCCCAGGTACAGCTAGATTTACACCTGACGCGAGAGCGAGAAAGGGTGTTGCCGGAAACAGTAGTTTCATGTTTGGGGGACTTATTTTGGACATCCTTTATTGTAATACCCGCCCTTTGAGGACCTTTGACCATCGTTGACTGACCTTAGTACTTGTCGAGTCTCGTGTAGTCCCTCGTAGGGGCGTAGTGGTTGAGCAACTCGATCTAGCTGTGGTCACTCGATCGAGTAAGTTACGAGCATCGATAAAGGTATATCGCGAATCAGAAAGTCAGATCAGTTTCATTTCTTTTCTTTTCTTTCCCCTAAACCTAATAGAGGTCACCTCGTCAGTTCCTCCCTATTCTCACCCTTCGAGAATATGGGGAGATGCGTCACCTTGGGAGTCGGAAGCGGGAATCGGGAAGCGATCTTGTCGACGAATGTTAGTATAGGTATGTTTTCAATTGTTGTTGTCTTGGTCGTTGTTTGTCTAGTTCTGGGAAGTAATAGGGATAGACGTCGTGTGTGTCATAGGTTATCGATGATGGCTTGTGCAGTGAGGCTGCGGTAGGAGTCAATGCGGTTTGCTAGAGGTAGGTTTTCCCTACTCAGTACTATACGTTGTTAGTGGTGATGGTTGTTCACAGTAATGTGGTATTTGGTTACTGTCGTATTGTATGACGATGTTGGCAATGTTGTTGATGTGATATATATATATATGCTTTGTGCTGACCGATGTGACGATGTGACGGAGTTGGGGATTGGAGTGTGTGTTGCGAGATGTGTTCTCGGCTGAGTGGAGTCACTTGCGGGAGTGGCTTCACGCCCTTGGTTCGCCCTCCGTGGAACCCGCCACGGGAGAGGATGTGCACATTAATGGACATGGGTTATCGCTCGGTTTGATGAGCGGGGCTTAGGTGGGAACGACTGCGGTCCCCCACTGGCAGGGCTATTCACCTTGGGTGTGTAGTCGGTGATGTGACGAAGGTGGTGTGGTGTGTGGTGGAAGRAGATGGAGAAYTGTGTTGTTTTGTGTACTTMATGTTTGTAWTCRTTGTATGTWGTATRGTACTGACCGTGTGTGGTGTTTTCCTTGTTRTYTCTTGTGTTGYRTCTGCCGTGATCCGTATGGTGAGCAGTTCGGTATGACAGGTTGTCTTYGGAAGTCTTGCTGGGAGWCGGAGGGACGAGTTGCCACGAGTCACGAYGACTGAGTCTTGGTTGTATAGTTTATGATAATGAGTTGTACTTTTCGTTTGTCATCTTGTAATCACATGTAAAAGGTATTTAATTGGTCTATTATCGACATCTTGTTATTGCTTGCCTCGGGAAACCGAGATGGTAACGTCTTTGTCTATTGGGGAAGGTCTTGTTAAGGCTTCTTGATAGATGAGGGTGTTACAAAGTGGTATCAGAGCGACGATTTTGGAACCTGTAACCAATGAATCTAATGAACGTATGGAGTCTAATAAAATGAACCTGGTGTATGTAAGTTGGGAGCCCCTCAGTGATCGGTTTTGGGTGAGAAGGCGCCCTCATTCCAAAATCYTGGCCCCAATGTGCTTAAGCCARTCACCTCGGATGGGATAATGAATCGGGAAATAAGTGTGTGTCTTAATGTGCGTGTGWGAAATAGTGKTGTCATGTTTTGAGTCTGATGTGGATAAAGTATAAAAGTTGTAATGTATGTGTGCGCATGGACGTGACGGAAATGTTTGGTTAGTAATATGAATTTGTCAGAAGTGGTGACGTTGTTAATGTGAATAAACGGAAGTGTACTAATGTTGAATGGATGTGATGAAGGTGTTGTAAGTCTTTCAAAGAATAGAATGGTGTGACGGATGTTTTGCTATGATGATTGTATGTAAGGTGTTAAACCTGAGTATTAAATGTCTCGTGTGTGTAATATAGATGTGTGATGAGTAATTGGGTGATGCATATGTGAATGATGCGTGAATTCGATGACGTGATTATTTAAGTACGTTATAAAGTTATGTGAATAGGAAAAGTAATGAGCATAGTGTCGCTGTGGGTTTTTGTTGCTGTTGAATATTATATAAGTTGTGATGAAGAAGAATTAAGGGAACTAATCTGTGCCGAGCTCCTGTTTCGACGGGAATTCGGGACATAATGTTGTTTTGCAGGAAGTACACTACTACAAAAACAGGCAAAGAGGACGGTT
>VHZZ01002782.1:11237-27550 GCA_009801015.1 Silene noctiflora | reverse complement strand
TAATAATAATAATAATAATAATAATAATAATAATAATAATGTTGGAATAAATGAATCTGAACTGAACTGAACTGAACTGAACTGATCTGAACTGAGCTGAGCTGAGCTGAACTGAACTTAATAGAGCTGAACTGAACTTAATAGAGCTGAACTGAACTGAACTGAACTTATAAGAACTGAAATTAAGTAAAAAAAAAACAGGGCCTAAGATATATATTTTCTTTATATTTCAGTTTTAGTGCTACTAATGTGACGGACTGGTAGAAGCGGTAGTCCCAACACGTACTTACCTTTGGAAATACAAGATCGTGACGATTTGGAGAAGAAATCATTAAAACTTCTAAACTATCTTCTATGGAATTAGTATATTCTTCGTAACCCTTCTTCATTCGATAAGGAATACACCTGTTTAAACAAAATAAAAGATAATAAGACTTCATGAAGCTTATATTTTACAAGCTAAAGTTTTGAATAATTAAAATATTCCGTGTCCTTAAACTTAATAACTTCAGTTCATAGATTATACATACATCACATGCGTGTTTTTCTTTTTTCCTAATAACTTAGTAACGCATTGAATTTAACATCTAAAACATACGCAACATATTTTAAAAATATATACAATGTCAGATAAAACGATATAGATGTGTGACTCATGGACGGAGAAAGTTGTAACGTCATTATTGAATTTTTTTAAAGATGTTTAGTTGATAAATTGCGAAGCAAGCAAGTCCCCACTTGATATAAGTATGAGTGACCAATTGCACGGGTTAGTTTGGCCCGACTTGCCTCTCAGGTCTTTGAAACCAAGGCAAGGCTAGCTCGCTTGAGACTCGGTGTGACCCACCACGCAACCCAACTGTTCGTGTCGGTTTAGATTCAGTATAACCAGCTCATGGCCCGTTAAAACCAGAAAAAGTAAAAAAGAAAAAATTGTTATTAGACCATTCCCATGGCCCACCCAAGGGCCGATTCAAGGTCGGCCATACTTGAAACCGACTCATCCCCTTTCCCCAAGAGTCACTTCAGGGTCGACCGGGCAGGGCTATTAAGCTAATAGCCCTGCCCATCCCCGGCTTGTAGCCAACTCGATCTGCATACAAGTATCATATTTTGCTCCCTAACTACTCTTGGACATTGATTATATGATTCCAAATAAAAATGCATGTTTGTATTTAAGAAGACATTAAATTTATTGATAGAAATAGAATAATTAGACGTTTGTTTGCACATGATGATAGAAGACTTGGAAAAAGCTGATGCATAGACTTGTGAGTTGCCAATTAATGCTACATGGGCACCATGGCCTACGTAGTACGTACCCTTTCAAGCCATAATTAATTCAATAAGTCTCTGATATATCCGTTTTAAGTTGTATACAAAAAGAGAATGTATTGGGAATAACAAGCTATTTGTCCTATCTATGCAAATGAGTCATTACTTAGTTCCGTTTTAAATGAGAATTTGTGTAATTAATTTGCGCAACATTATTGTTCTTGTCAAGATCATAGTTTATGCCGACCTTTCATAATAGACTAGAGTTTATTACACGTAGCTACATATTTGATGACAATGTATGATAATGTATTTTATTCGGTTATTGTTTCGTAAGATCGTTGTATGACACGAAATTAGCTAATGTTGCTATTATAAATGACGATGTAAAAATGTACAATGCAATGACATATCTTGATAAAAAAAAAATTATGGAGGTTGTATAGGTCGAATGCTTGACAAAAAAATTGAAATCGGGAGGGACACGGATTTTATATTACATACTCATATATATTAGTCATTTGTTTAAACTCCTAAAAATAAAGGTAAGTAAATAATTTGTTGGGACTACGAGATTTTTTTTACAACAATTAACTTTCATAACTAAAACGAGATCACATAAGGTCCAATTACATACTTTACTAACCAGTTACAATGCAACCGGGACTGTAGGATGTAAAACATCTAATATTATTACTATTAAAAAACATAAGTTTTTAAGGGTTCTCCCATTAATCTAGGGTCGTATTTTAGTATTTTAGTATACAACTGGCTATAGAATAGTATTTGAGATTTCAGTATTTGTACTTAAAAACGGTTTGTCATTAAACTAAACACAAGTGAGATATTTTTCATTTCCAACTAACTTTATAAGAGAAGTTTCCATGAAAATACAACATCAATAGCCATAACTAACACACATAATTATTTTATCACTAACCTATAATGTGAATACCACTTTACATGAAGTTGACGGATTTTTTTATATTTAAATTAATCAAAGATTTATTTCATATTTAACTTAGTTTATTTAAGACCGTTTTAATCATATAATAACAGAGAGTCACGGTCACAGTTATTACAGACAAAAATAAATAAAACACAAAAGTCATAACATAGATTAATGTTGTTTTACCCTTTTGTTGTGAATTGTGAAATCCAAAACAAATAGTTAGAATAACAAATATTAATTTTGTTCTAAATCTCGTCAGATTTCTACCTGTTATTATCGTTAGAAATGACATGAATAAAGAGATTGAGACTACTCATATTGATTTTTCAATCTCGTGTTGTGCCTTTAATTTGTTTTCTTTTAAATCGATTATGTTTTTTGAATTTTAGTGCAAGATGTTCGTTTTTAATAAGTCTTTTTGTTTTGTTTAGTTGAGTCTTCGTGTATGTCTTTTGTTAAAATTGTCGCACTCTTTATGACCCCTTGTGAGCTTTGTCATCGTTTTCTACCAATTTGTCTATGGCTTTGTGATTTTGTCACTAATAATACCATTTGCCCCGCCGGCCACCACACGGCGGGACAAAACGATGACAAAGAGGGTCCGTGCTACTAGGCAATTTGAACGCTCGACGTTAAGAATTTGATGTAACATGAAGAAACCAAACAAAAAAAACAAAAAAAAAACCGAGCTTATTCTTCACGGGAAGGAGCGTACGGTTCTAAAAAAAACGATAACAACTAACAAGTACGTTCAAACAAAGAGTTGGTAACTTGTCACCCTTTGGATAGTTGGCCTGATAATGTGATATACATAATTAAAGTTATTACACATACCTCAGGGTTAAATAGGATAATAAATTCCCTCGTCATTCCAAAAAAAAAAAAAAAAAGAGTTGGTTAATGAGTAATGCAAGTAACTAAAATCCGAATTAATTATTGCAAAACGACAATTTTTTTTATAAAATTATGCTCAATCGTCCATCTTTTACAAAAATAAATCCTAATGAGGTAATCGCACGCAATTATAAGTGTAGATTAGTATTTTTGTGCAAACGTTAAGTTTTTTTGTCATTATTCTTTAGCTTTGGATTCAATTGGAGACACGAAAGATTTCGTCACATTTTAGAATAATGGTTATCTCTTTTAGATAAGAAGAATAATTAAATAAAATCAAGGAAGATAAGTCTAAAAGTTTTTCCTTTAATTTGCTTTTTATGTAGGTTTTTGTTGTTTTTCATCTTTCTAGATGTGTTCTTTATTTAAATAAAACCATTATTTTCTCGAATAGTAAATGTATTTAGAAATGTTTTGGTTCATGAACTTACCAAAATTTTGCAAATTTTAATTTGTTGTTCACTTGGAAGATTCAAAAGTAAGTTTATTTTTTCACTACTGCTGGTTGGGACAATCTCCCGGGTTGGTTTTTCATTCGCATGAGTCAGGAATTGAACCCTTGACCACTTGTTTAAGAGATGAGAGCTTAAACCAGTTACAACAACTAACTTTGATAAGTATGTTTATTTTGTACCAATTATGGTTATATCTTATTATGAAACGCTTTCACATATAAAATCGTGTGACATACGCATTTTAGATCAATTAGTTTTTTTATTCATGATGATAACAACATTTACTGTTGTGTAAGATCGACTACATGATTTATAATAAGTCAATTATCTAATTATAAACTAAATAAAACATAATTTAAACAATAACGGTCATAATATCGTATGGATATAACAGTTTCATATGACTTTTTATCTCGTGAAAATTACACATAAACGGTGGTCTACTGACAATTTTGTGTGAGACATAGTTAATTGTAAGTTTTGATAATATAATAGATTTTCATTCTACGGAGATATTAGTTAAATATACGTCACCAAGACCAATAAATAATGCAATGATCGAGTATAAAATTGCATTATACGAACGTTATTGTAAAACTAGGTACCGATTAATATTTTACCTAAATAATCTCAATAAGGACACGGTGTTTGTTGTTTGGTTTTATATTTGTAAAACCTTTTTACATTAAACTTACTTATAATTAATTTGGCTGTCACATGTACCTTTAACAAAATTATGGTGGTTACTTAGTTTGTAAAGGTGTTAAGGTAAATTGAAAAACGGTTTTACATATACTCTCAAACCGTCTTATACAAGAATTTGTACCAGACATATTAGCCATTACCAAACATATGTGACTTTGTCTTTTAAGGTAAGGAATAAATCTAAGGAAAGTGGTAGGAACTACCAGGTAACAAACTTTGTAAGTTGTAACAATCATAAATACGCGTTTAACAACATTTAACATAGTAATACAAAAGACGCCGGAATTTACCAATACTTTAGAAACTTCAACGAAGACGCATCAACATCACACATAGATTTTGTCGCCACAAATTACTAGGCAATAACATCCCTAGATTAAACAATTGTTTCGAGTAAGACAGTCTCATACCATAACTTAATAAACTTGCAACTGGTCTCGTAAGTGTAAAACAGGTCAAACACAACTCAAAATAGATAGATGGACTCGAGTATGTCATTCTAGGGATTCTACTGCTTCTTGTCCAATCTATTTGTTTGACCCGTTTGTGATATGAATAAATTAAAACGAGGATAAAAATTGAAAAAATGAAAAACTTACCCCGATACAAGCCGGAAATTGTCTTCATAGAGTTGTCTATGACGTCCTTCACGTGCCATGAGTAGAGTTGTAGCCATGATTAATTAAACTATATGTCAAGTTTTTTCAAGCTAAATTAAAAGCAAGTTTTAATAGTATGTAATAATAATGTGATGTTTTATTAGTTTTGATATGATATATATAATGGTTTAATTTAATTTATAAGAAAGTATGTGACTAGTTTGGCATTTGTTTCTTAAAGAGTAAAGCTTTTGGAAAATTGCTCAACTTCTTTTCTAAGGAAAATGACAAATTAAATGTCATGTACATCCCACTATGATTATTGTAAGTTGATTAATATTCACAACAACAAATTTATTATTGTAAGCTGATCCGTGAATTTCACGGGTTAAAGACTTATCGGAAAGGAAAAGAATAAAGTGAAAGGATTGAAGAGAAATTAAGAAAATGAGAGGTGGTAATTTGAGTTTGAAAGGGGTATAAAATTAAAGGTTGGGATTAATGAGGAGAAGTCTTAATATATATAGAAGAGGATTAGAAGGTTAGATTGTTGGAATGGTGGGTGATGATAGGAAGGGAAGAATAAAAGGCCTAGTTACTAGACTATTAGATTAGTTTGGTGATGGTCATTTTTAGAACATAAATTATAGAATAAGATCGTGTCATACTCTGATATAATTCCATATTTTTTTTAAGAAAAAAAAAAAAGGTTATTCATTTATTGTTGGTAAGTGAATTTTTTTTATTTTTTTTTAAATGGGTCATCTTACAGTACAAGACTGTCTTGTAATAATTACAGTTTCTCTAACAATATGAATTTATAATAATAATAAATTTGAAATGTCTTTATAACAAGTGAGATCATGATGTATATTGTTTAACTTATTATGTGTACCCACGTCATGTTCATAAAAACCATGAGGCTAGTTGAACATTAAAAAATAAAGAGGAAAAAATTTGATCCAAAAATATGATTTATGGTCGGAAGAGTTATGATAGGATATCCTAATATTTAATTTTGATTCTAGTTAGAACAAGAGTATTGTTTGAATATTACATCGTATGAGATAATTGAAGTTGAATAGCATTTTACCGTAAAAATATAATAACTTATATTTAATTTGGTATAGTTTAATACTTCAATTCAATTTTACGTTGCTTTATTTTAGTTTAGGTCTTATTGTATAAATTTAGTTTAGGTTAGTTTGGTTTAATTCATTCTCACTCTTCACTTCATTTCAATTCATTCACTTTGGTTGAATTCTATAAGCTCGATTTAGTTCAATTCAAATGGCTATAATTTCAAAAATGACTTTTACTAACTTACCGTTAGATTCTTCAAAATTAAAGAAGCTTTTCTTTTTCACTTAGTTTGTCCCGCATAGATAAATAAAAGAGACACTAATTTCTTGTCTTTATTTATGATTTTTTTTTTTTTTCGAAAGGCACCAAACATTAGGCCATCTTCAAAAATGGTACTTCAAGTTATTATTTGTGTTGTTCAAAAGTGCCTAACATTTACATCTTTTGTCGATGATACCAACTAAAAATTTTCGTTAAAAAAAGTCTAAATTCCATCTTGACTTAACGAAAAACAATATTTAGTTCTAACAAGCCTCTTAGAGCAAATCCAATGGTTTAAATTAGAGACTTGCTTGTAATTTCTTAAAATTACAAACTAGTGGTTAATCCATTGGAGATGACCATATAAGATGGCTTAAGTTGAGCAACTAGCTTCATTCAACTAGTAGCTTGTATTAAAATGGCTCACAACTAAACAACAACCAATAGGAAAATTAGTTCGATAAATTAAGTTCCACCAAACTAGTATATAAGTTAGCTAAACCATTGAAATAGTTTGCTAGTTTAAGATGATTGTAGCTTGGTCATATAATGTGGCATTGGTAAGCTAGTAACAACTAGCCAGAAGTGATTCTAGGATTTGATCATAGGGCGTGCAAAAGCTTAACAATGATTTTGGCGATGGGTTCTAAAATTTAAACACAAAAAATTTGTGAGGTGAAAGTAAAACACTAAATTAAAAAAATTTGGATCCAAATAATTTGATTAGTTATAAATAAAATATTTTGTATAAATTTGTGAGGATATAGCTATTTAATGTGAAAAGAGTACGTTCTAAGCATTTAAATAGCATTGAAGACACAATCCCCTATATACAAAAAAATTAACAAAATTTCAATTTTTCCCGCTCAAGTTTCACCCCTAATTATTCAGCTTCTAATAATGGTCCTCACTCTCATTAATTAATCTCATTATTATCCTCTTTATATTTACATGCCATAAATAAATAAAATCTTTTTTAATATATATCTTTACTCAAAAAATCATCAATTAATATTTAATTATTTATGCTTTAGTGGATGTAAATATGTAATCATTTAATATCATTCTCTTCAAAAACAATGTTGACAAAATAGTATTCATAGAACACACAAATGTTATTCGGGGTAAACCTATTGAACCTTCTATTTTACAACTCATCATATGAGACACAACGATAGTATAGTTTCTCATTAAATTTCAAAATGAGTTAAATTACTGTAAATTAATTGTTATAAACTCTGATATCCTCCTTTAAAAAAGTTGTGCATTTGCACGGGAACTATATTAGTTTATAGCTAATTGAGATAAAAGTGCAAAAATGACACCCAAAAGGTTCGAACTCGAGACCTTACTAATAAAAACTAAGTATCCAACCTCTGCACCACTAAACATTTAATAATTCTTCTTAAAACTAACTTCTAAATATTTCAGAACAAAGAGAATGCAGGTGAACCCGTTAAAACCGTCATTGCAACTAGCTAACAATTGGTTGTTTGAATAATGATGGTCGTTATTTTTTGGTGGTGTGTAAGGGAGTGGAAAGGGGGAGAGAATATAAGGGGGTAAGATTTGAGTTGGATGACATCTAGAGGTTATTAAGGCCATGTTTTTTTAGATTTAAAGTTACCCTATTTAAGTTTCGTTCAGTTTCTATAAATTCAGTTCAGTTGAGTTCTTATAAGTTCAGTTCAATTCAGCTCATATGAGGTTTTATAAGTTCAGTTCAGTTTAGCTCTTATAAGTTCAATTCAGTTCAGTTTCTATAAATTCAGTTCAGCTCCTATAAATTCAGTTTAAACAAGTTCATCCAACTTATATTAACTATAAATTCATACTCGTTTTCTAATATTGACGAATTGAAAATAAATAGTACGGTTTTCATTTATATCAAGGCAAAAAAAAAAAAAAAAAAAAAAAAAAAAGAAACTTTTATAAACTACCTACTCATTAATTATTCACAACTTCACCTATCTCATTAATATTTTTACCTTTATTTCAACTATACCTCCCTCGTTAATTTCAACAGATTCAGGCATGTTTGAAACGAAGCGTAAGGAAGCTATAGATTCGATGATGTCAGTGAAAATGAAGATGAACATGAAAGTGACGAGGAGGATGGTAATATGGAAATAGATTTTTTTAGAAAAAAAATGTAATACTCCGTATGTAATATATTTTTTATTGTAATGTATATATTGTAGTACTTTTGATAAGTTCAGTTCGACTTCTATAAGTTCAGCTCTTATAAGTTCAGTTCAGTTCAGTTCATAAAGTCCAAAAGAACAAGGCTTAAAGTGGTCTATTGTTATTTGATATCTTAAGAAAACAAAACCTATGATTAATCTTGACTTCTTATTTTATTTTTTCTTTTACGGAAACGTTACTTGAAGTTAACCGGTAAAAAGATGTAAATATCATGTGTTTTGGCCAAAAAAGATAGCTTTAAATCTGACAAGGGTGGAATTTACTGGTTAAATCTTGGGTGAAATTAGCAGGAGATTCAGGTTCAAACCTTTTAAAGAGCAATTTTGGGGAGTATTTATGGCCTGAGTTGAGTGAGTTCATACCTTATAGATTTTGAGCCTGTCATTCTCCGGTGACTTACCAGGAGGTTTACTCAGTGCGCATTGAAGGTAGCGGTTGTGAGTTCTCTTATCAAAAAAAAAAAAAAGACAAATTGCACCGGCCGACAGGTAGACGGAACCTACCCGTGCGGTTAGGGACTAGGGTCCTTGTTTTTGCAGGTTGTGCGTCCCGTTTAGACTTTTAGGACGAACTCAACCCAGGTTCATTGTTGTGTAGCGCTCCTAGACTAGTCAATTCAGGACCCGGTCAAAGGAGCTTTGTTTCTAGTTGGCTAGCTCAACCCTAACCGGACCCGTGTCCAAGCTAACCTAGTAATCTAGGTGAGAGTGTGCTTATGTTCCTACATTAAATTCATGAGTTATAGAAATATTTATCGAACTTAATTTTTAATCCTAAACATCTACTCCGTAATTGAGATAATCAACCCACAATCCGGCTAAATTTAAGTACTAATAACAAAAGCATCTATTTAGAAAAAGAATAGGGAAAAGGGCAAATCCAATGGCTAGTTTTATAAACTGCGTGCTTCTGACGACTGGGTATAAATATATGCATCAATGCATGGAAAAAGTTATATACGTGCCAGAAAAAGCCATTGTTGAAGACTTCAAGGTCAAGGAAATACACTAATTAATAATATACGGTATATATTGCATGTATGCATGCTTTCTTATCTTTTCCTTGTTCATCATCCACTTATCTTGAAGGAGTAGTTATTGTAGCATCGCATTGTATTCACTCAATCAACTCCCACGTTCCTTCCTCGAAATTTCTTAGCTTCCTAGTGATCACCTAAAGGAGAAAGAATGGACATATCGATTATTTGTTTATCTTTACTTTTGCATAAAAATCAAGGAGAGATGAGGAGATCACCTGTTAATGGTTATTAAATACTTCGTACTCCCTTTGTCCCAGTGATATGTTTACACTTACTTTATTTTGTGAGGGAAAAATAAAGCAAGTGTAAACATATCACTGGGAAAAATAAAGCAAGTGTAAACATATCACTGAGACGGAGGAAATACATGATAGCATTTTTATTACAACTAGATAATCAGTTTACACATTAAAAATATTCAACCTTACAAAGGTAACCTAATGAACGAGAAACTAAAATATATAATGAGTAAACAAATGACCAACAAATAGGGGTATTTACTTTTTAGTTAATCTTCTTTAAGACGGTCATATCCGTCTTAAATATAAAACGAGATAAATCGTACTCTTCCATATAAGGGAATGAGATAAGAATTTGTCATCGTTGATGCATTTTATTTTTCCAATTCACCTATTTGAGTCGTTATATTAGAATTTGTGTTCACCTTTTAAGCTTATTATCGTAATGGTTAGTCGTTGAGTATTCCACTTACAACGTTTTGCATGCATAAACATGAAATCATGTGGGTGAAGTCATGCATATATGACATGATCGAGTGACATAAATATAGTGTTTTGTTGAACAATAAGCACTATTTATTTTGTTTGTCAAAACTTTTTTTTTTGAATTCTCATGGATAATTGGATCCATGTATCGGTTTGCCTTCAATGGTTACTAGAACTTTAGTCAAAGTGAAGAAATTTGAATTGACTTGTGAGTATCTCATATTAATAAAAGAGAAGAGAGTTTACCACTTTATAAGTTGGGTTTATTCCTTCTATTATCAGTTGATGTTATAATCTAACCTACTTGAACTTATGAAGCGTATTCTCCCTCCTTAATTTGGATGTGGCCTAAACCCATTTGCATGATTTAACAGTTAAAATCAATACTCTCTTAGTCTTAGAAATTTGTTTATCTTGATTATTTACCTATCAAACGAATAAAAAGGTAAATAAATATCGAGATAGAACAAGTAAATATCTAAATATACAACCTTACTTTCCCAAATTTTAAAGGACAATAATAGGGTGTTACCCGCTTACCCGTCATTAGTTGATACTGAATTTCAGTATCACCAATACCCTCACATTATCAAAATTGAAAAGAGAAATGGTTAGGGTTCACATTTTATGTGTGAGAGGGTGTTATAAATGAAATTATAATGAAGGAGTATTTATTCATAAATTATCATTTAAGACGGACTATCCGTTTAAGCTTAAAACGGGTCAAGTATAAACCAAATCACATGTCAAGTTGCCTAGCAAATACCAAAATTTTTATCTTTACTACAATTATATAATAATATTTAACCTATTTCAAGATTTAAGACATATATATACTTGTCTTAAAGAAGATTTACTAGAATTCATCTACTTACTGCTCTTTGAAACAAAAGGGCAATCAAGTAAATACATACATAGAGCAGGGCATGTCATATAGAGGAGTGTTAGATAGGTATGTAAAAAAGGCATGCATTAATGGAATGAAATATTACGAAAAAGGCAAAAGCAATGTTGGAACAAGAATATATTTCATAATTGTATTGTTTTCATGTATGTTATCATGCCATTTTTGGCTATTTTATGGTATAATATAATCTACTGTACAAGAAGAATGATAATCTTCGTTAAACAGCCGAGTAGGGCTTAGCCTTAGGAAGGGCTACTGAAGACAACGTAAAGGTAAATGTCCTTTTAGCATTTATAATGAAATAAGAGAAGGTGTTAAAAGGATATCCTCTTCAATGTAGAATCAATATTGAAGGAGGAAGAGGTAGACTTCCTCTAATTTTAGAGGAACTACAACCTTGACCCTTGTGTCCAAATTGCAATAAAAATATTACATGTGAATATTATTTTATTTGATTTTTAATAGAAAAAATAATTAAAATATGAAAGAGGAAGTAGAGAGGTTTTTTTTGACGTGGGCTAAAAAATAGAAAAAGAGAAGGAAGATGATGAAGATAGTGGAAAATAAGTTGGACGAAAGAGAGACTGATGTGTCAAAAATATAGAAAAAAAGGGAAAAAATAAGAGGATAATAACATACTTTTCAATGTACATGTTCTAAGGCCGAAACAAGAAAACTTCCACCTTACAACTTACAACTTACAACTACTCATTTTAATTCGAACGCCATTTTTTAAGCTTTTTTTACTTTTTATGAAGAATATTTTAATTAATACTCCCTCTATTTCCTACTTTCTTTCCATTTTCTTTTTGAAGGTCAAACTTTGACTATAAATAAGGTCATGTTTTGTTGGACTGAAGCTGTCTGAACTGAACTGAGCTTAATGGAGCTGAGCTAAACTGAACTGAACTGAAGTAATAGTTAATTTGTGAAGAGAATAGCTAAACTGAACTGAACCTGAACTTATTAGAGCTGAATTGAACTGAACTGAACTGAAGATAATTGAATTGAACTGAAATTAAGTTCAAAATAACAGGGCCTAAGTTGGAGAATAAAAACTACTCCTCTGTCCCCGGTATTTTGTTGTCCTATTCAATTTCGGGGTGTCTCAGTCAATTGTTGTCTTTTCTATTTTAAGAATGAACTTGATAAGCAATTTGATTATTCACACTCCATTTATTCCACTTGTGATTTTGTAATTGGCTCCATCCTCTTTACTTGATCTTTTTGCCAGAACCAAAGGACAACAATTTACTGAGACGGAGGAAATATTTATTTATAAAACTAAAGCATTTATCATTAATATCAAGACATCTTTCAAGAAAAAAATTTCGACAAAAAAAACAACATATAGATGTCGAAAAATACGGTCAAAGGTACGCTTTAGAGACCGTGATAAAGCAAATGGGAAGAAAATATGAAAATGGAAGGAGTTGTAACGAAATTGATCGAAGAGAAGTACTAAATTTAAATAAGTAAAGATGAATCTAGGTAACCTCTTTTAGACTTATAAATTGGTAAATTTATTTAAGATTCGAAACCCCTTACTACAATCAATTACAGAGTAGAATATACTCCCTCCTATTCTATATTTTCTTTCCCTTTTATTTCTCCACAAAAAAATAAAAAGGAGAATTTGGACCATACAAAACTCATTACCCCACATATCATTGAATTTGTACCACTCATAAGTCATATCATCCCAAAAAAAGAAATAGGGAAGAAAACCCAAATAACCGAATAAGAAAATAAGGAAGAAAATATAGAATAAGAGGGAGTATATATATATAGTATATAAAGTGATATATGTTCAAACCCTCTATTACTAATATGAATCAAAAGAATACAAACATTCAATAACCTATTTTTTCAACTTCTTCCCTCCATTTTCTTATTGATGAAGTCACAAATTATTTAGCTCAACAACTTTGTGTTAGAGATCAAAATTTTGCAACAAAAGCCAATAATTTATCTCATTGTATATAAGTATATAACTATAACTAGTGGTATAAAAAGAGCTGTTCAAATGCGGGTTTGGGCCGGACATGGGCCGGGCCGTGAAGAAAAAACTTGCCCTTTAAAACCTTAATGGGCGGGCCGGGCCATAATTATGGGCCAATTATCCTTGCCCTTGCCCGCCCTTTAGTGAAAAGTCGGGTGGCCCATGGGCTAATGGGYSATAACACGATACTTTAACTGTTAATTACGTATTCGGTATAGAATGACTTATATTCAAGCAACACTTTTTTATATCACATATCTTGATCTGAAATTTAAAGTGAGGTATATAAATTCATGTATAGTGAAGAGATAAAGATTGGACGTAAACATTATTGTTTGAACATTTATTTAATTTAGACGTTTTATTAATTAAAATATATAAATATTTTCGTTATATTTTAATCTTTTTTGTTTAAGTATTATATTTTACATATTATTATTTTAGTGTTACATATCCTTGTAAAATTGATACATTTTTCTTTAAAAAATGTCTTTTTTTTAAGAGTAAAAGTAACGGATTTAAATAGTAAATGGGTCTGATGGGCCGACCCGTGGGCTTTTCTTATTGTCCATACCCGCCCATTTAACTTGGCGGGTTGGGCTTGGCCCGCCCTCTTAATTTTTCGGGTAAAAAATGTTGGAGCCAGTGTCCTCCACAGTTAGTGTGATAACGTGAATAAATCTCTTATAGGTTCACAGGGTACATTTTGTATTTAATCAGTTGATTAACGTTTACTTAATAACGGTTGGCTTGCTAGAAGTTTGACGTTATTATCATACAGATGGCGGTGATCAACTGGTCCCTAAAAGTCACACCTAAAGGATGTACTTGAGAAATGTGATTATATGAGAATATAATTACATTGATGCCTAAAATGACTAAAAGGTTAGTCAATGTGATGTTGAGTCAATTATTTAATACAGATTAAATAATATTAGCTGAAGCGAATTAAAATGTTAATTCGTAAAAATGAATATAAACTGTTATATTTATTTATTGTATATAAAGTTAGCTTAAACGAATTAATAGGTTAATTCGTAATTAAAAAATAAACTGTTATATTTAATTAGCAAAATTATAAATATGCGATATTTATAATTAATGTATTTATACGGATAAAATACGATTTTTATACAGTATAATTACCAACCAAATAAGGAAAATTATATTCCTTAATTTCGGTCAATATATCCGAAAATTAGGAATATTATCCTATTATTTTTCGGTTGGTGATTAAATTAAAATAAGGAAAGTTTATCTCCTTATTGTATTCGGTATTTGACTCGGATTAGGAAACTAATAGAAGATAAAAATATCTTCCTCTAGAGTTCCTACAAATAGCCGAAATATTGAGAGGTGATAAAGAACACTACGACTTCTGATTATTGCTTCCTGACTCAAACACAAAAACATCACAAAACCTCTAAAAATTAGCTGTAATTTTGGGGATCTCTCTCTAGCAAGACTCGAGGCATAATCTCCAGGCATACTGGGTGCAACAATTAGGAGGATATCTATTTTGATATCTGTTCTTAGGCCATATTGCTGGGACAGAAGGTTATTTCTAATCTTATTGCCTTTTATCTTGCCTTTCGTTTATGACCAGTTTCATATTTTATAATTTAGTTATAATCCTAAAATAATAATTTCTTGATGATATATACGGATATATCCTACAAAAAAATACTTGTCCAAACCCATGAAATAAGCGGACTGGGCGGGACGGGCCTAATGGGCGGGACGACCCGTGAACAGCTATAGTATAAAACTAAAAAATAAGCAATACTGAGTCTTCTAATGGTGTTATTATTAGAGAATAATTTGAAACATATAAAACAAAACCATAAACTGCAATTGTTAAGTTCTTAATTTGAGAAAATGTTTATTATTAGTTTCATGACATAAAAAAATTATTTCACTAAAATACACATTTCAAATAATTAACTTAATTAGTTTTTTGGTTTCAAATTATTTTTTCAAATAAAAATACAAGGAAGAAAAATGTTCCAAAATTAATAGATTGCATTGCCAATTTAAAATAAGTTCTCTGTAATACACTAAAAAGTAAAATTTTAATTATTCTGTTTAAATGTACAGGGTCTATTCTAGCAAGAAGGATAACTAAAATTAAACGTGTGGCTCTGTTTTTTCGGCTGGAAAGAGCTGAATTGAACTGAACTTAACTTAATGAAGGTGAATCGAACTGAAGTAACGCCCTGTTTTTTTAGACTGAAACTATCTGAACTGAACTTAATAGAACTTAACTGAAGAGTTAGACCCTGTTCTTTTGGACTGAAACTGTCTGAACTGAACTGATTGAATGAAGCTGAACTAAACTGAAGTGAACTTATTGCAGCTGATTTGAACTGAATTAAACTAAAGTAAGAGTTAATTTGTGAAGAGAATGGCTGAACTGAACTAAATTGAAATGAGCTGAAATTAAGTTCAAAACCAGAGCCTTAATTTGTGAAGAGAAGAACTGAACTGAACTGAACTGAATGGAGCTGAAACTAATTCCAAAGGAACATGACCTTAGGTTAATTTGTGAAAAGATGAGTTGAACTGAACTGAATAAAGCTGAACTGAATAGAGCTGAACTGAACTGAACTGAAATGATCTTAAATTAAGGTCATGTTTTTTTGGTCTGAAATCGTCTGAACTGAACTGAACTGAACTTAATGGATTTGAGTTGAACTGAACTGAACTGGATCTGAACTGAACTGCACTGAAACAAAGAGTTAATTTGTGAAAAGAAAAGTTAAACTAAATTGAAATGAATTAAACTAAATAAAGCTGAAATTAAATAAAAAAGAACAGTGTAACACTATCTTAAATGCCATCTTATAATAACATTTTATTTTAAACAAATAAAGAGTTAGATCACATTATATATATTGTGATCAAGAACTATCTGAAATCATGCAAAAATACTTAAAATCTACAAAATACGTAAGTGCTCATGTTTGATTTTAAGGATAATCTCTTTACTATAAAAGCTATAACATTTATAGTTTTCCTATTGGTTCCTTTTTTTAGGGATTGTAAATCTTTTTCTTTGTGTAGGGACCACCATGTTCTTTGATGACATTTAATTCCCTTATGATTAATACCATAAATTGTGAATAATAGAGCGACCATTAAAAACTATATTTATAAACATAAATTTGAAAAACGAATACTGAAAACAATAACCGGTGAATATTCTGGAAAA